>JAJDFF020000225.1:0-44907 GCA_021527025.2 Geoglossum cookeanum | reverse complement strand
ACAAACACCACAGCCAAACAAACACCGTAGCCAAACAAACACCGCAGTCAAACAAGCACCACAGCCAAACAAACACCACAGCCAAACAAACACCACAGCCAAACAAACACCACAGCCAAACAAACACCGCAGCCAAACAAACACCGCAGTCAAACAAGCACCACAGCCAAACAAACACCGCAGTCAAACAAACACCACAGCCAAACAAACACCACAGCCAAACAAACACCGCAGTCAAACAAGCACCACAGCCAAACAAACACCGCAGTCAAACAAGCATCACAGCCAAACAAACACCGCAGCCAAACCAACGCAGCAGCGAAATCAGCACCTCAGACAAATCAGCACCACCAAACCAGCATTGCCCAGACAGGCACCAAACGAACCAACAAAAGTCGCATGTCGTCTAGAGGGCCTCGGAAGTTCACGGCCAAGACCTACGATGAGTGTGTCCGGTACCTGCGCGATAAAAAGAGCCCGGGAGGGAAGATCACGAAAATCAAAAATTCCAGAGCAGCTTACATCCAGAAGAAGTACTGCTGGGACGGTAAGAATGAAGTGCTGATATACAGTAGTAACGGAGTAAAGTTGGTGTGTGTTCGTGAGGACAAAATCTCCGATGTCCTCAATCACGAGTACAATGAATATGGCGGGCGGATGGGACAAAGCAAGTTTTCCAAGATTGTCCATCGAAAATACCATGGCATTACGGAAACCGATGTCAGAGAGTTCATCCATCTACATGAGAAGGAAGGGAACTTTCCTTGGTCGGAATTCGGAAAGCCAACTTCACTAGATGGCAACATCCAAGCCAGCAGCCCGCCATATGTAGAACACGGTGGGGTACTATGCACCAGGGATGTAAGCACTAATATTACGACGTTTTGGCCAAGCAGGGAGGAGTTTTCCAACTTCCAAAAACTGCTAGAAGAGATAGTTTCTGACGCCAAAGCTGGGCCACATGCAGGGGTGACGGTCGTCAAGGTTCCGAAAGGCGGGTGCGGGTCCCTGGGTCGATTGAAGAGGTACTGTGGTTAACCGATCCTTGCAGCTTGACCCAATCCCGAGTTGCCGTATTCGCAAAAAATACAAGCAGAAAAAGCTTACCGTACTTCGAACAGAAGTTAATAGCGATGGACCTACCCCCCACCCACGATGGGGTGTTTTCAATCAACCACAGCGCAAAAAGGCTGATAACACCCGACAAATGGGAGGGGCTAGTACGCAACTTGGCTACTACTGGTGATGAAAAATTGATAAAGTCACTTTACGGGGGGGAATATAAATCAATTTATGTCAGCGGTGCAGATGGTTTGGCTTCCACTACCTTCCGGAACCACAGAATGGCTGAGATCTGTGCATTAGCAAAAGAAATATTGAAACTATTTGCCATCAATCCGATCGGGTTAAGCCAGCTCCCAGGAAACCAACTCCTTGGCGCGGAAATCGCTGGCATGTCCACAGACTACGTCTATCTAGGCACACCAGGCTCGATCTTTACTATACATCTTGAAGACTATAATATTCACTCGTTCAACTATTTGCGGAGTGGAGAACCTAAACGATGGAATGTTATCGATCCCGAATATCGCCTTACCTTTGAAGTTTTGATGAGAGGTATGCGGTTGTGCCCGTCACCTAAAGCAAGCCGGATGGTTTCTGGTCTGCTAATTACCTCACTTGTGTTTAGGAATACCAACTGACCACTAGGACAAATGCTCTCAGTTCGTACGACACAAGAACTTGTATGTGTCGCCACAGTTCCTTCGTCGCCATGGCATTAAATACGTGGAAGTAACACAGGCCCCCGGTGATATGCTGATACTATTTCCTTTTGCATACCACCAGGGGTATAACACGGGTAGTAACTTGGCTATCGCAACCAATTACGGCTTGCAAAGCGAAGAAGCAGTCTATGAGACAGGCTACATCCCTTGCACGGATGGGTGCCAGACTGAGCATCCACTAGTTTTGAAATTCCCTCTCCAAGGAAGCTCTTCACCCCATTACTCCGTTTCTTAAGTTTTACCTATCTTGTTACTGGTTAGAAGGTTAGAGTTAGACACTGAGCTACTCGTTGCTCGCAGAATACCAATATAAATCTAGTCGTGCTAGGGACGCAAAACCGAGACGAGCATGCTCGCATACGCACTGGATTGACATTCATATCCAGGAAGTCCTGTCCGGTACGACTAAATAAGTGGACCATGTAACGCGGTACTACGACCTCATATTTAGCCTGAGGGTTGTCATTGTCACAATTCTTGTGGCGCTCGGCACAGCCCGGCGATCACTGTTCAACACAGACTACTCCCACGAAGAAAGCTATCGGTCTACCATGTCGCTTGGGATTGGGATAGCGTTCCGCGGATCAATAACGAAGATCTCGGTGAGTCATTTGTTGTGGGTCTTCCGTCCCCCAGTTCGCGATTGCATCCTACACTAGTAACTCTCTGAGGACATGGGGTTACGACAAGCTTACCGTTTATTTAAGCCGCTGATCTCATACAACAAAATGGGCTTCCGGATGATCTGATGGTTATTATTGGGCTCGAAGGCGTCAAAGAGCAACCTCCCCCCATCAAAGGGTGTTGGAGTATACCTTGCCACGACCATTGCACTATGGCTTCGCCATAGTATTGGAGTATGCCGGCTGGTCTCGCGGTAAATGGTGTTGATATACGAGGTGGAAATTAGGGCATAGGGTAACACGAGCATTAAGGTTCGTGATACGAACCTCATTGCTTTGTGCCTCCCTCTGAGCAGTGCTGGCCTCCAGAGGGAGCAGCATCGGCCTCCTGAGGAGGCCGTCTATATGTAGAGGCAGTGCCTCATAGCCAGAAGTTATGTTCTTAAGTCAATTGAATTGCCTGTTGCTGCCGCGAGAATTAGTTCTAACTATTGTCTATACTGCCTCCACCCGATCGCCCGATCGCCCGACCAACCCAAACGGAGCTGTGCCAACAGTATTCCTGCTTCTCGTTGCAGTGCTGCCTGGGGGGTAGTTTTGTATACCGGCAGCATCCCTCTAAGCGCTGTATTTTGGACCACTTCCATTTTGTGCAATTGTGTGGTGACGCCATTGCCGACTTGTTTTTCATGTTTCCTTCTTGTTTTTCCAGGCCACCAGGCCTCTGCTGCATACATCAATACTGGAAGTACGCATGCCTGAACCGCCTGTCGTAGTAATGCTGGTGTAGTCCCTCGGACTGTGTTTCCTAGCGACCTTATACATGTCGCTATGGTTTGTGCTTTGGCTGTCCATACCTTGGTGTGAGTCTTGAAAGTGAGCTTCCGGTCGAAGTATATCCCAAGCCACCGCAATGCTTTCTTGGGGTCAAGAGGGTAGATGGTTGTTTCTGGCATGATGCTAGATATCTGGAGTGGCGGGTTACCTAGTTTTCGGCATGTCAGATGTAGGAGTTCTGATTTGTCCATATCAAAGGTGAGACCTTCTCCGCTTGCCCAGGCAAAGAGCTCCTGGCAGTCCTGGCCTAGGGTTACACAGTTTTCTTCCAGGGTTTTGCTTGTTGCAAGGATGCAGATGTCGTCTACATATCTGAATTTTCTTTTCCTCTGTCTCGTTAGCCCTAGGTTGAAAAGCAGTTGGATGTAGAGCATGAAGAGGATCGGTGAGACTGGAGACCCTTGCGGGAGTCCGCAGTTTATTGCTTTTGTCTCTCCTATATTCCTGTCGATCTTGACGTTGGCTGTACGCTCTTCCATAAAGCTGGCAACCCAGCGTATTAGTTTAATTGGCCATCCTTGAGAGCAGAGTCGTTGAGCTAGGCGGCCAGGCAGGACTGTATCAAATGCTCCTTTTATATCAAGTGTGAGCATCGAGGCAGCGTTGCTCTTTGCCCATGCATCCTCAAAGTCGTGGATTAGCGCTGTAGCTAGGTCGGTTGCAGAGCGACGTGGCAGGGCTCCAAAGTGTTGATTATGTAGCATTTTGCTCTTTATCGCTGTCCAGAATCAGACGTTCTGTTGAATATAGGAGCGAAAGCGATGTGTTGCTTAATTGCTTGTCCCCGTAAGGAGGTATTCTCAGGAATATAAGTACTCAATACATGCTTGGAGGCCTCCGGCCTCCGAGATCCATTCCAGCTGAACGTGGCGACGATGTTCGTGGCTTCGCCACAACATCGCCACCACTTACGCACACCGATTTCCAACACGTTCTAGTCCTTTTCCTAGAACTGCGAGAAGGGCTATTAGCCGATATGACCGTACAAGCGCTCGGTTTCGTTTCCCCGGCTTTTCTAATACACACAGGATGGCGGTTCTAAATACTCGAGGGTGCCAGCCGGTCCGCCAACATTTGGTAAAGAGTGTCATTGTTACTTTGCTGATCAGGGGTCAGGCGAGCTTGATTGCTGCTGGCGATATCTTGTCCTTTCCTGGTGTTGAGATCTCTGTATATAGGAGTGTGTTCTCGATTCCCCTTCGGGTTACTGGTGGAAGAGAGAGGATTTCGGCCTGAGGGTTATGATTGGCAAGGTGTATCGGTATGTCTTGTGCTGTAGCTGCTTTCCGTAGCAGTTCTTTTGCCAGCAGGTCCTGTTTTTCTTTTGGTGAAGTTGCTAGGTTATTAGAGCACGGATCTATTAGTGGGGGCGACGTGAACTGTCCGACTGTCTTATGCCACTTTGTCATTTGGAACACTTCGGAGCTTCGCGTGGTATCGTTGATTCTCTTTTGCCAGTAGGTGTACTTGGCATGTCGTGTTGTCCGCCTTAGCTCAGCCTTTGCTGTATTTGTTTCTGCCAGCTCCTCCTGTGCTTCGATATCAAGGCTTGTTAGAAATCGTGAGTGTGCCCTCTTCTGTTCATAAGTTCTTGCAGCTTTATTGCATGCTGCGTCCCACCATGGCTGTCCAGTGGGTCTGCCTGATGCTCTCTTGGTTGAGGCTGTTAAGGCCGTTACTACTGCTTGGGAGATCTCTTCTGCTAGACGGTCCAGGAGGGTGGTGTTTGCATTGACTTGATTTTCTGCTAGGTCTAGTTCTCTTGCTGTGTCCTTTGCTGGGATGATTGCGTTTTCTAGTGTTTTCCTAAAGAGTTCGTTGTCTGTAGTCTTCATCTGGAAAGGGGCGATATGCTTGTTGGTGTCCTGGTGGCTTATGCTGATACCTATCCGTGTCAGAAGAGTTTCATGGTCTAAGGTGGTGTTTAGATCGCTCGCTATATACGATATAACTCTATATCTCATGAGTGCTGGTGAGGCCCAGACGAGGTCAATTGTATTTCCCTTCGTATGGGTTGACTCATTGGCCGGCGAGGTAAGGATTATGCATTGATGTTGGGTCCACTGGTAAAAATGGTCAGCTCCTTGTAATGTTGTTGTAGTGGATGGTTGCCAGTGCTCGTGCCGGAGGTTGAAGTCGCCTGCCAGGAGTAGAAGCTCGTCCCTCTGTAGTGCTGTGCCTAAGAGGCTTTTGACGGCTTCGCCCTCTCCTTCTGCTCCTATAGGTGCATTGTAGATATTGGCAATGGATATTGGAGCGCTGGACAAAGGGTAGATCTGTATACAGAGTAGTCTCTAATCATCTGAGGCCCTAGTTGGACTTGGGTCGGGTTGAGAGGGGTTGCCTTTCGGATGTATGTCATTACCCTAGGGCGTATAGTCCAGTCTTGTATCGGGGAGAAGGATTGGTAGGCTGGGTGTTTCTTGGTGATTCTCCGACTTCGGTCTGTATATATCCAGGGTTCTCGAATTAGTATTATATCTATATGGTCTTGATGTGCTAGGTTTAGTGCGAGCTCGTGTGCATCGGTGCCTCTGCCAAAATCTGCCTGCATGATGCTAATCATGGTCTTAGGTTTATGCCTAGTGTTGTTCCGCATATGAGGATGTTGGGGAGGCTGTTCTTGTTGCCGATATCGTCTGGAGTCGAGACCTGGGAAATGTTAGCAACAGGAAGGAGGGAGGATGGGGAAATTACCTTATCAGCCCGGCGTTCAGCGACCACTGCCCTTGTGGGAGCTGGCCTGGGGGGAGGCCGCAGGCAAAGGTGGCCTAGGAGGGACAAACAACCCCGGAGAAGGTGAAGGCGGGCATGGTAGTCAGAGCCACCGCTCCAGCGGCCTAGTGCGAAACTATTATCAGACACAAAATTTTGACGTTTCGGCGATGTACGGCATTGATATGGTGGTCTCATGAGATCACCAGATTTTGCATGGTTCAGGTCATAAAGTTTCCGACCCCTATTCGCTCGTTGAGCAGCACTCTGCGCTGCCTATATGTAGGGGCGTAGCCTCGCAGCAAGAATCAGGTCAGTTGTTACCACGATACCTCTAACACAGAGGAAGGATGGAGGGGAAACTTATCGTTGTACAGGATCTTTTCGCTCCAGCAGAAACATGATACGCAAGACACCCTCTACATACCTACTTATCAGAGAATGTTATCTACCCGCCGGCGAGCCTTCTTGCTCATCCCTGGATCTGTGTTCTCGTCCGGCGAGCTGGGCCAACAGGAGACCTGGGGCGAGCAAGCGCCTGACCCAAACACAGAGGCGGGCAGTGTATGAAGGAAGGGCAAGCACTGCAGGGAGAGGCGACAGTGGAGACACGGAGCATGCTAAACCCGTATAAGCCGGAAAACGCTCCGAATGGAGGGAGACTCACCTCGGGGCTGGCGTGTCGTAGGGAGGTTGCCCTACCAACCCACCCACAACAATCATGCAAAACCGCGATCCTTATTTTGTATGCGCCATCTCTGGCTCAAGTAGATTCTTCCTTTTTGTGCTCTGCTTTCTCGGTCAATACAACTAAGCTGCCGTTCCTCTAGCACGATTCTTTCGAGGGACAGTTCTTTCGAGGGTACGCCTAACATTATCGCAGGCCTAGCCCCCTAGCCTCGATGCTCCCTCCGAACACTTGAGCCTCCGATTTCTGATCTTGTCGTAATAAGATATCTTACTCGGACTATTATAGAATGTGAGTGCTGCCCAGACACCTGAGGAACAGCCGCTCTGTCGAGTTACTTGACGGTGCTAAGAAACATAGTAGCAATTCTCATCTCCTATTGTAGTAGCCCGGAATTCTGTTCGACATGGCCGACCACAATCCGCAGGCTGACCTCTTGGCTATTCTTCCTCTGGAGGTCGTTCTGTATCTTACAGACCATTATCTAGGCGTCACTGACCTCTTCCGGTGTGGCCAAGTGAACCGTGCCTGGCGAAAGGCCATGACCGATACTATTATTCCCCTCAGCAAGAGAAAGTGCAGGATCATTGCTGGTCGTTGTAAAGAAGAGAGCTGGATGGAGCCAGAGAGCTCTCCTGCAGACATATGGGGGGCTCTCGTTCATCTGTGTGAGTTGAATCGAAATATGGGTGATTTAGTGGTGCTAATATACCTAGCTGGCCGCGATCTGGCCCTTTCCAGAGGCTGCGTAACGTCAGTCTGCTCTTACAAAGGGGGCCGTTTCCGGTTTAGCAACGACGACCAGTACTCTGTACAGCACCCTTTCGAGGGTGAGGACAAGGACAAGGGAGACATCTGGGTAAAGTGGCGAGGGCCGGATAGTTGCGCTGGATCGCTGCAGCTGGCAAAGCCTCGAGAGTCGGCATATCTTATCGTTGAGCAATCACTCGTTAGCTCCAATGGATTCTTCTATGTAAGACTCATGCTGACCCAGCCGGTCGAATATCGGTGAGCTGGTCCCCCGAGTCGTTGCTCAAATCACTACTAACTTCCCTATTGCAGAGAGTCAATGTACTACCTTCCCACTAGTTCCCTATCCTGGACACGGGATTCCAACCAGGACTGGGATAGTATACCTCTCGCTTTGGGCGAATCTAGGCTCTATCTTCTCTGCCAAATACCCCGAGAGGAGTCGATTGATATTGGGACTTCCCTTTGTGCTATAGACGTTCATACCGGGAATCTCATCTACACAAATTTTCTGCTTCACCGAGACGCGGCCTCTAGAATGTCAGAAGAGTATCGACTCGTCAGTCTTAGAGGAATTGAATATCTCATTTGCGTGTCGAGTCATGACCGGGGAAGGTGGCCAGGGTTCAGGATTATTGATGGTGGTTCGGGGAATATGATCCAGAGGATCGATAATGGCATCTACCGCCAGTCAGTCACTGCAGGACCATTAGCGTCCGAGTTTATGGTTTGGAGCCAGGTGATACCTAGAGTGTGCGGTCAAAATGCTATAATACAGCAGACATTCTCGCTCAGAGCTGGGACGTTCTACTGCGCGGATACGAGAGTCGTTTTATGCCCGGATAAGCTGTTCCATCCTGATACATGCTCATGCTATAGTCTTTCTTTCAAAGATACTGGTCTCTTCCATATATCCCCCTTGATCGAGGTCCCTGTTAACGTTAACTATGAACTCAGATTGGGGGTGAAGATCGACGGCCAGTACCAGACAGCAGGGGATTCTACCCTGGTGAGGGAACGGGGGAAGGGGTATAGGTGGAAATTGCTAAACGTTAAACAGTTGGGAGTTAGTTGTGCATGGAAGGCGATTTTGTTAGATGGGTGCAAATGGTTGTTTTGCGGTACAAGTGCCTATCTCACTATTGACTTCAGTTAGCCGGAGGAGGATCGAATTCCTAGTTCAATCCTAGCATATTGTATTTGCCTAGTGGTAATAAGCAGAGTTTGTCTAGGACTGTTCACCTATACAGGCTGGGAAAACTCGTCGCATTGGTAATTAGAGTTGCTCTATTGTCTGAAGCTCGGTATTCGCCGAAGAGCTCAGACTCTACTAACCTCGCCATTTCCATTCGGAGTTCCGGTATCCCCCATTCCACAGCGTTCAAAACCTCGATACGACATGCGGGGTAAGCTCTCAGGTATCGAAGAACCTCAGGACTCGTGTAGCCCGTATCAAGAAGTGTTTCTGCCAGACTCTGCTACTTGTATCAGTTTGGCTAAAAAAAAGCCTAATGCACTCAGCTGGTGACAGGTTGAACTCGGTCCTAAGGTAACCCCGAAGCTTTCTTGAGCTTTTCGGCTGGGCTCAGGCGGTCCTGGTACCGGTGGGTTTCTGGACTGGTTTCCCGCCTCGGGGGCGCTATCGATGGATGTTTTTCAGCTTGAATAGGCTGAGGCAAAGTCTCAGATGGATCAGCCATGCTGATCGCAGGCGATAGAGGCGACATTGAAGATTCTGAGGCCATATTGCATGTGCTAGCATTCAATATCTACGTATTGTTATAATGGCGAGGTGGACGAGAGCCTCAGTATCCAATATACATATTCCTCAGAACCGAGCAAAGTTTTTGGCACACCATGCTGCAGCATCCAGCGCTCAGGCCCTATGACAGAGCATGACTCCTTCCGGTTAGCTTCATGAGCTCTGTCACGGGCCTGAGCCTGCTGAGGTAACGCTACAGAAGAAGTCTCAGGTACTCGGGTACAGGCATAAGGGATTGCAGGATGCACCACCTATTTCCTTTCCTTAAGAAAAGTGAAAATGTTACCTCAGCTAGCTCAGGCCCATGACAGAGCGCGCTTACGTATCAAGCTAACCTCTAATGGCTGCGCTCTGTCATAGGGCCTGAGCGCTGGGTGCCGCAGCTTAGTGTATCGAAAATTCCATCTAGTACTAGAGAATATGTTGTAGGCGTATATATGATACTGAGACTAAACTCCACATCGCCATTATAAGCAGATGTAGATATTGGATCCAAAGCTCGCAATATGGCCTCAGAACGTTCGTCGTCGTCTCTATCGTCTGCCATTAGCATGGCTGATCCACCTGAAACTTTGTCTCAGCCTATACAGGCTGAACAAAGTCAATCGATGTTGAATATAAGAGCGAAAGCGATGTGTTGCTTAATTGCTTGTCCCCATAAGGAGGCATTCTCAAGAATATAAGTACTCAATACATGCTTGGAGGCCTCCGGCCTCCGAGACCCATTCCAGCTGAACGTGGCGGCGATGTTCGTGGCTTCGCCACAACATCGCCACCACTTACGCACACCAATTTCCAACAATCGATATCACCGTTGAAACGCAAAAACCGCAAATATCGAGAACGTTTGAGTCCATCCGAAAAGATCAAGAAGGCATCAGAGTACCTAAAAAAAGAGCTCAACTTATCACCAGCTGAGTATATCAGGATGTTGTTTAGCCAAGCTGATAAAAGTAGCAGGGTTCGGCAGAAACACTTTATTGAAACAGCCTATACTAGCCCCGAAATCCTTCAATACCTTCAAGCCCATCCAGCTGCCCGTATTGAGGCTTTGAATGCTCTAGAGTGGGGGGTACCAGAGCTTCGGAAGGATATAGCAGGGCTGGCTGAGTCTAATTTTATTGGCAAATATCGTACTTCGGATAAGGACATTACCTCTATTGAAGACGCAGCTCTACCAGCGATGGTAGCGGACGGAGCACCTCATATATCTCGATTGCTCCATGCTATTTCAGAACCCCCTCGATCTTCAGGGTCACCATCTCGTTTTACCCGCATAGTTATGATCCTGGCTATACTATGTTACTCTTTTTGCCCCCGCGGCGGCATCAACTTACCAACGTTGATAGGCCTCTATTTACATTCGAAAGGGGTGAAACGGGTGGTTATAGAACTCCTTCATCAGCTCGGCGTTACTGTCAGCTACGACGCAATTATGGACAACATCAGGACGCTTTTGAAAGACTCCGCGGATGCTGCTGCTGAAGTGGGGCAGGCCCCAAACGCTGTGACCGTCTACGATAACTTCGAGCAAATCGAAGGTGTCCGAGAGCAGAGAATAGAGGACAATAGCTCCTTCCACTCTGTTACGACCAGTAAGGTCTTCGAAGGCCTCAAGATGCCCCCCAATGGGCTGAATCAAGATATGTTAAATCCTCGAGTGGCACTCGGCATCCAGCAGGTCTTATTCGCGCCCGGTAACTGCAATAACGAGATTAGGGAGCAGATAAGTCATCCATAGTAATACGGTCTCGATTTAACGTTCTATCAGTAGACTTCGTACTTTTTCATATTCCAAGCAATCCGTACTACGTTTCCCGGGTCGATAGATGGTGTATATCGTCTGGACCCATCCTCTCGCCCTAGTATGCCTAAAATCGACATCCTACAACCACGGAAGACAGCTCACCACCCCCTCAACATGATTCCTCATGATGAAAGCACCAATTCCGGTAACCTAGCAGTTCTAGACAACATCTTCCGGCAGCAGTATCGCCGCGACGAGAGTAGCTTTGTGAACCGGCTGAGTCTAGTATATGGTGACCAAAAGACTACACAGTGTATCCGCACGATCAAATGCCGCTGCGAGCGATCTATGGGGCCTTATGACAGTCTTCGATGGGTCTTGCCGATTCCAGCTCTCTTTCACCTCAAAATGAATTACTTGTACATGATATCTCGTTCTCATTTTGTCGGTGGCGGTAGTGACCAGTCCACTTTATATCACACTATGAACTTCTGGCAGCGGAAGAAGATCAGCAGATAGACTTTAGACTTCTTTGCCCTAGAGGAACTTGTCATTCATAGCTACCAGGCGAGAATATGCGCAATCTTCTGGCGGTTGCTCGGTATATCGGGCCTTGGGAATGACGCTGATGCTATTAGGGATATAATTCAATCTTTAGACTCAACGGCAATCACGAAGCTCCTTCACGAGGCACGGCGGTTTATTGTCGCCAATCGATATACTAATGACGAAGAGCTACAGGACCATATTCGCTTCATCGAGCTGGCGGAAGTATATCAACTATTGAAGTACGCTATTAAGTATGGTGATATAGGTCTAATCCGACGGGCTATCGATCGGTGCTGTATCTTCTTCAACGGATCAGGCCAGCGTAAATACACCTTTGAAATGCTCCATCTGCAGAGGCTACTGTCGACGTCTGCTGCAACGCCAACACTTCAGAGAGCCATACTAATAGTTTGGTAAACTTCAAAGGGCTCTTAGGCAGTTGGTTCGAAACGGACCAGATGATAGAGTTTCACAACGGCAATATGAAAAAGATTTTTAAAGCACGTCGAGGCTCCTCATTAGTCTAGACCTCGAGCGCCTATTCGAAACTGCTAATTGAATTCAGCGTACTTCACCACCCTCCAATGCAAGCTGGAGCAGGCTTTCGGGGTTACTCGAATGATAGATGCTCATACAACAAAGTCAGCTCAACGAGATGTTTTGGCTATGGCGGAACAGCTTAAAAAACGTTCAATCCTCTATATTCCGAATAGACAATCGAATCACATAGCCCCCAATCTTCTGAACGATGGAGCTCGCCGTCTTGCAAACGAGGCCTTATCTAAGTTTAACGATCGATATCAAACAGCTGAAGACAAGGATGATAGCGAGTCTGAGGACGTGCCAACTAGTTTCTTCACTGGCGGTCCCGCCGAAGGACACTACTTCTACTAATCCTCTAATCTTAGAACTCATCCTCTCTGCATTTTTTGAGGCCGCCTCCCTGATGCTGATCCCACAGCATTTACCGATACCTCCTTCAGGACACTCCGCCTACCTCCTTAAGGAATAGGCTTCTCAATACTACCTCGCCAGCGGCCTCACCCAACGTGGATACCGAATCGGTGTTACCGGCTGACTTCGCAACTTCTTTCACAATTGCTTCACTCATGATAATCGCAGGATCAATGTAATCTATAGATCCAAACAATACACTGGCCTTCGACTCCCGCCAGGTAAGTAGTGCCTTCCTTGCCGCAGCAGCCATCCATGGGGTTGATTTCGCATTACGGAGGGTGCTTTGAGGTATTGGAGGCCATGGTATACTAATAGTAGAGCATTGACTACAGCAAGCATCTAATCGTTGATGCTGCGAAACGTCCTCACCAAAGAATTTCAATATCTCCTTTCGAATGCAACGTCCGCTATTGATAAGCTGCCAGAGGCCGTCTGGGAGTTGCAATCGCCTCTCCATGTTTTTCATGGCCTTCGTACTAAGTCTACGAGGCTCCTCTTGTCCCGGCAAGGCTGATGGTGGTACTGGAAGATTCACATCGAGGGCCTCGTTGGGCGTGGATCCTTGCGGCGGCTGGCTCGGTGCTTCTGATATGGAGGCTCGCTGTTGAGTAGGGTCATCTTCCTCGAAACACCAACCCTCAACCAGCCAGATAAAGTGACCACTAATTTTCGGACTTCTAGATGCCCTATCCGCTCGTTGAATGAGAGAACACATACTCGATGGCTGCCTCCATTGGATTACGTGCCTGGTGTCAGGATTGTCGGTGCCCATCCCCATGGCATCTGTGGCAATGACAATACAATGGCAAGAGCTACACTGCCAAGTCGAATCTACCTTCACGAACTCTGTGGATATGGCGCGCTTGTCTGCTTCCGCGAGCTCAGAGTGATAGGCTTGAACTGCTAGAGCAGACATTGCAGGTATACATACAAAATCTATCAGCCACGACACTATCCGGCGGACCGCAGCCTCGATGCCAGTAATAGAATCCATGTATATAACGGTTTTCAGTATTCGAAAGAGCCGCTGTCTTCTTTGTGCAGTTCCGTCAATCGCGACAGCCCCTAATACTTCACTAACCGGCAGCATAACGAAACGGAGGTCTTGGAGGCTGTTTAGCGGGTACAGCGTCTTGCGAATAGTAAAGGTGATGTCAGGGCGGTCAATCGACGTTTTTATGGCGACTACTATTGCGACACCCTGGAATGCTATCGCGACATGTAAGACTGTAAGACGCAGTGGAAGGGTGTTACCCGGAGGTGTTGTGGAGGAGCAATACCACAGAACACGGATGTAAAGTAGAGTAACACTAGACAAGAACCTGCAAGTTGAGCCAGCTATATAAGGCCCTGTACTCTTAGATAGAAATGAGGACAGACAGGTTACTCAGACTTCATCAGTTCAACACGACACCCTTTGACTTGCTATCGCGACACCATGGAGTTTGCTATTGCGACACCCTGGAGTTTGCTATCCCAACACCACTGGAATTTGTTATGTTACTGACTAATAAAACGCAAAGCTAACTACGTGTATGCAGCCCAATCTATTCTTTGTCGGCTGCAGGCACTGCAAATCCGGCCTGGTTCCTGAGGTTGTATGGAACCATTGCTGCATGGGTAAGGCTATGAAATTCGGGCATCAAAGACCAGAGAGGAGGGGCATCACCAGTAGATACCTCTAGTCGATGTAGTTCTCTTGATTCAATCCTATCCTCATCAGAATCATAACCTCCATTTAGAAGCCCAAGGTCCTCATGCTCCTGTCTCTTTTTGTTGGCGCAGCTATGTTCAGGTTGGTCGGGCAATCGGGTGGAGGCAGTATAAACAATGGTTAGGACTAGTGTTCGCGGCAACAATGAGAATTCAATTTTACTCTTCTGACTATCTACTTAGCTACCTTCCGTGCTACTTATATGCTAGCCGGAGGTTCGTCGCATTGGCCCAAGGCCAATGCCCACGAGGTTCTGCCCTTGCGCACATGCCTCGCGGCAGAGCCTTCCTGTGCCTCAAGGCAGTCCGCCCATTCCAACAGCGCCTTAGGGCGTTCCAACCCTCAGAGCCCTACTCATTTCCGACGTGCGCTATGGTAATACCATAGCGCCATGGTGGCGGCGAGGCATACCACAACACTTTTCCTTGGTGTTTTGTCTACCCTTATATGGCTGAGTTCCTGACTTTGATTTATTGCTTGTTGTATATGAGGATAGGGCTGGCAGCGGCGCTGAATGGGTAGTAGATGTAGCTTTGATAATAGCCTTTTGTTTGATTTTCGTTTGACGAATTGTCTTATTTGGTCAATAGGAATTAATATAGTATACAAACCATAATTGGTTTCAAGACACTTACTGTACTATATTCTGCTGTTCAATTTCAAATTGAGAGGGAATATGGCATGTAGAACTTTCAGGTTTCTGCTGACGAGTACCTGTTGAGCGCCCACGGGATATCTCTATAGGTGAATTACAAAGTAAAAGTTCCATCATAAGAGACCTAGCAGACTGAGCAAAATACTAGTGAGGATGAACGTGTTCAAGCTACAATGGTATGTGATCCATAACTAAAACTTTCAATTCATGTACATAAGGTAAACCCATAGAGGATCTGAAGAGCTGACTGTATTGAGGCCAGAATCTAGGAGTATCTATTATCCGATACTGTTGAAGAACCTTTCGAAGTACATAATGTGTAACACGACTGATAACATCAGCAAAAAAAGGTATCTGAATATCGTGTCCAGGATATAATTTTGCATCACTTAAAGTTGCTTCAAGTTCTGTATGTTAACTAGTTAAGAGCCGTTCCACGTTATCAATGACTGTCTTAAGATCGCCTGTTGAAACTTGAAGATACCCCTTTAATGTGTTGTGAGCCCCTTGAACTCAAGATGTAATATGGTGCCTAAAGTGATAGACCTTATCTGTTCAGCATTGAATGATCCTATATTGATATGGATCAAGCCAAGTATTCTTCAGGTATATCAATAAAGGAGACTTTGAGGCGTAAATATCTTAAAGGCAATCACTACTGGCACATTCTATTTTCGTTTAGTCACACCCCCCAGAGTTTGATATGGCTACACCCCCCCTTAAAAAATGTAAACTCCCAATCGAGTACATCACTAGTAGCTTGGAACAAATATAACATTTTAAATATAATGATACTTTGTTATTACTTCGTGATTCCTGAGTTAGGGTTTACTTCCGTGGGCAAAGTGTTACGAACCTCCAATCTGAGCCCTCGATCACTGAGCTCCCGATCGCCTCCGACCTAGCCTCCACGAGCCGCATCGAGCCGCATGAGCTCATCGTCAGACCCACGAACCTCGCGCAAAGCCCTCGAACCTCTACATGGGCCTTAACCATGACGCAAGCCTCTACGCGGACCTCAACCGCGCTGCCCAACAAACCTACAGACCCAGCGAACCTACGGACAGACCAACCGCGAACCACTACCGCTCGTAGTATAGCCAGCAGGCCCAACCGCGGCTGGCATGGCTCGTGACAATTCGTGGCGGGTTCGAGAGTTTCCTCTTCTTATGTATATAAACGCGAGGCCTCCTTCTATACCTCCTCTCTTCTTTAGCTTTGAATCGTCGAATAGAAGTAGTCCTATCTTGCTTTCCAAGCGCCCGGAATCTACGTTCGTGACACGAAGTACTTGACCCATTCTTGTCGCCCTTGCTTCCTCAACTTCAAATGCTGATAGGTCCTGTCATGTTGTAGTCTTGCCTTTCGACCCCTTTAGATGACCTTTAGATTTGGCAACTCTCAGGTTTATTAAAAGAGGCTGCCTAACACCTAGTGTTGAACTAGGCTTAATGAAATGCCAACGTTCATGAATATCAGAAAGGTGTAAAATATCTTGTTTTCAAAGTCAATTTTCGATCTCATGGTAATACGGGAGGACCATTGATTTTCGTAACAAATGAGAACAGGCAGATAAATCTTTCGATACTAACATTTCGTACTGTTAAAGTACTTTCAAAAATGTAAAAGGCGTAACCTGTCTAACCAGTTCAGCAAAAAGAGGTGTCATAAGTCGCTGTGGAGTCCTATCTCATGCTTGACCCATACGAACTTCGTGTTGAGTATGTTGATTTGTAAGAAGAAGGTCAATCTTTTCTACAATCATTTTTAAATCTTCTATAGATGACTGGATATATGTTTTGAGAATAGAATGATCACCTTCAATCCATGATGTAACTCGATTGCCAAAATATAGATGTTAATCTGGATAAGCTCGAATAAACCGAGTTACTCAGAAATCAATCCAAGTTTTTGCCAGATACTGCAACAAATTAGGATACTAACTAAAGTCCTGTTGGATCGCTTTCCAATGCATTTGGTAGGTATGCATGGTAGTTAACCCAATAAAATTCGAGAATCTTATTATAAACTTATTCTGATTGTTGCTTTCATCAACTGGCTATCCTTCAGCTGCTCGAAAAACTCTTTTGCGCTTAATATAAGTCAAAACCGCTTTCGATATATGTTATTTACATAATAGGTTTTGCCACCATGGAAACACCTCCCGCAATGCATTTACTAATGCCAACTCTCGATTGGTAACCACAACTGCTGAATCACTAATATCTTCCCCTCGCATCAATGTCTTCAACTCTTTCATTGCCCACAAATAATCTTCATAAGCTTCACTCGCGATAAATGCAAATCCTGTAAAGAATGATGTTCCTAAAGCTGTTATACCTATAATATTCAGTAGAGGAATACTGAACTGATTTGTTTTGTAGATACAGTCTATTAGTAGAACTTCTGGATACTGTTTAAGAAGCTGAACTGACTTTGGATGTACGAAAAACAAGTGAGTAACTTTGCCACTAATATGAGTTTTGTAACTACAAAAGTGGTCTAACTCTCATAATTCTTCCATCATAACTTCAATAGGTACTCGTCCCACAAGATTCTCTTGTCGGATACACTAACGTTCATTATATATATCTTGTACAAGAACTAATATATTTGAATTGGCAAGACGTAGGGCTGTTGTAATCTATCGAGGTGCAGCACCGGCTTTTGACATTTGAGCTATTAAGGTAGTCTCTATATCGTTAAGACCTCGATATTGTGGGAGAACAATAAGTAAGATAGGGTCATGATTGTGATCCAAAGATTCTACCTGAAGTAAATAGACCATTTCAGTATTTCAACACCAGATGGATGCTTTAAATGGACAATCGATTAATCATGATGCCAATTCGCGCTTATCACCCTGCTCTGAACCTCGATTGCAATAGGTTCCGCTCTTGCAGCAGTGCAAGTATGCCATCTAAAGCTGTTTTTCATCGTCTACATATCGGTACTTACTGCATTTGATCGTAATAGCATATCCTTGGGTTTGCACATGTTCTTGAACATAGTCGAGACAAGCTTTAAAGCTGTCAAATATTTTTTTAACAAGTGGAGTAAGCCTATATTGCATTGCGATGGGTAAGAATCAAAGTTAGGGGGTATTGCTAGTTATTAGAAAATGTAGCGGTAAGTATTGCATTAGCTCCATGCATACTAGTGATGTACTCAATCAGGAGTTTATATTTTTTTGAGGGGGGGTGTGGCCGCATCAAACTCTGGGGTATGTGGCCAAATGAAAATGGGGTGTGCCAATAGTGATCACTATCTTGAATACAATTCTATTCGCAGGTATAGGCTGTAACAGATTGGGACTAAACTAGGCTTGCCTATGCCTTGATGAATTTGGCTTTGGTTTCCTGCTCAAAGTCTGCATAAAATTCCTTTGCTGCTTTTCCTCCAATGCATTGATCAACATACCAGATACATAATAGATTATGAATGGTAAAAAAGACTTCATATATAGAATTCATTAAAGCAAGCTCATGATCTGTAATCATAACAAATGGTAATGTAAGGCACTCACAATGAGACTCTCAAAAGTAGGCTCTCAGCCATGTCAGACTGCCCAAACCGCTTATGGCTTTCAGAAGACTCCACGACATCAGCCCTCCGCGTCAATGATAAGACCACAAGCAAGCAGCCGCAAGCATCCCCTGCAAGTATATAACGTCCAGCGCATTCAGATGTATGATAGAAACAGTCCCTATCGGACAAAGATATTGCTACAAAAGCAACACGCCACAAGAACAATACTACGAAAACAGCAGAAACACCCCATTGACGACATCACTATTATTAGCAGAAGTCAGGACAATAGGGTAAGGTAACCGGTGTAAAGATAGTGAAACTTTGTATTTAAGTAACCTGCTGCCCATAGTAGAATGGGCAGCAATTAGTTCTTCTTCTAAGCTACAATACTGAAAGTACTTCTGCTAATTGCTTCTTACTACCATGATAATCACATTATCTCCACGAACGCATTACGATTACGCCATGCCATAGTTACTCCATCATTACTATAAGTCATCATACTACTATATATTTCCAAGACCCACGTTATAGTCTTACAGGTAAGCGGAATTCAGACTGTACAAGAATATTCCGCAATCGCTATATAGTCCAAGTATAGTCTGCTTCTGTTTCCTAAATAAGAAAACAGAAAGCAATATAGAAAGTAATATAAATACTTGTACAATCTACAATATTTAATGGTGGCATTTTAAAACGATTAGTCTTATAAGTGCAATCAAGTAATAAAACATAAGTAAGTTGCCCACTACTATTTTATAAATATGAAAGCATATATCTAGACTCCTAAAGATGGTTTACTATTGCTTCAATAGGTGAACTTGTCCTAAGTTTCATAGACCGAATATGCTAGCGTAGATTGTAGATATATTTTGCTTTAATTTCGAAGTCTTGGTGATGTAGAAAACTAAGGATCTCTCATGGTTTTAAGCCAGTGAGGGTTAGATTTTTGACTTATTCTATTGCTGATATGGGCAGGCGCCGATGGGTAGGGTGGGCAAGAGGTGAGAGAAACACATGATTGTATGTACCATGTTGTTAGGGTCCGGGTAAGAGGTCGCAGGTGCTCGAACGGGATAACGGTCAGACGGTCGCCTCGACAGGGTTACGAACTAGTGGTTCGTATGCGTGTTCGAGGTTCGTAGTAAGTATATAGTCGGTTTATTCTAACGATGGTCTATGTACAATAGGTACGTTGACCGATGAGGTTGCAAGAAGCATCCTCGTCGGTCTTAAGGGGTTCATGAGTCGCAAACCTTGGCGAAGCGAGCAAGGCTCGCTCCGCGGTCCGAGCTCTCGTGGGCCCATTACATATGTCGTATATATAAGTACCACTGGTCATCTTTGAGAGTAGCACAAAGCAAGAATGGATACTCTGTCGACTGTGTACCTGTAAGACTAGGCTTGGAGATAGGATTTTGATTTTGTATTTCATATTTGAAGCTTCGATCACATGCAAAAAAAGGTTTTATAAGACAACTATTAGCCTTTTTTGTGCGTCACTTTATAACATCATAACCTTGTGTCCAAGCATGCTGGTTGATATATTCAAGGATTTCACCGAGTGATGGAAAGGTCCCTTCAGTGGGAGGAATTATTGCCATTATATTGATGCTTAAGGATGAAGAGTAAAAAGGATGCAATGAGAGCAAAAAATAGTCGTTTGAAAAGGCGGTGAGGAGCTCCCATCATGTAGCTGAATTCAGTCAGGATGTAACAATAGCAAGTCGAAAGGTATTGTAATAGCAAGTCAAAGGGTGTCGCGATAGTATTTTAGGTTGTCATAATAGTAGTCACCGTTTTTATTACTTCAATATTGGTGAAGCTCGCGAGTTCCTTTACCTCCTCAAGCATCTTTAGATCTATCGTAGCTGACACACCAAACTAGGGTACCTTATGGCCAATTAAACTACATAGAATACTGAGCCTCAAATAGCTCTTCTGATAATCTCTTCCTCATTTGCTAACGACATGTAATTCGTCAATTGCTATGAGGACAAAGCGGTTCCGGAACTCAGCAGTCTTTAGAATATCAATGAAGTAGGGCAATAGAGCAGTTTCTGGGCCAAGAAGAACTTCAAAATATGTTAATATCATAAGGGTCTCGGTATTTCCACCGGCGGCAATGGTATTTCTGCTGGTGAGGTTTTTCTAGTTGAAAGTTAGTATTTCCACCGGGATATAGTTTAACTAGACACAAGAGAGAATAACATAATCTTAGGCATACTTCTAATCCTTATGACTCTAAAGTGCATAGGAACAAGTTGTATTTAACATTCTGATAAATTTAGGCTTAAGCACCCATAATAGAAGAGCTTTTCCACCTGAAGATTTCAAGCGCTCTAGTTCCCTAACCATTAGAGCATCTTCATCAGAATCATAACTTTCAACTGATTCAACATTACTCAATTCAACAGCTCTTTCCTTTCCCTTTCTATTTCTCTGCTGAGGTTTTTGAACTCTCGAAGCAGTCTGTTTTTTCGTCTGAGTTGTTGGCCCTATAATTTTTTTAAAGATGGAAGGATTACGACGAGTTAATGATACTGCTTTTTGATTTTTGGAAATCCAATTCTGATAAGGTATAATTGTCTGATGCTGTTGTCTGGAACGATATCTTGTTGCTATTCTCCAGTACTAAAGACTATGCAATTAGGGTTGATCATTCATATAGATACCAATACGAATGAATGTTATTAAGCAAAAGCCAGCCATTTTCTTGAATTCTCTGTTTCATTATATGGGCACAAGATAAACCCATAGATTTTACAAATAATCCAGTACATTGAGATAACTTATCGAGATGCTGTAGCCGGTATCACTGGTCCCAAAGCTTTCTAAAAACATAATGTGAAATCTGACTAAGAAGTTGTTCATAAAATTGACCTTTATTAATATGTAGCGTTCGGGATATGTTGACTTCTAATATAGCAATATATTTGAAATGTTGTCCAACTACTATTGTATTGATTTTATCATAAACTATTTTCAAATCTATAGTAGAAACTTGAAGATTTGTTTTTATGGTTTTATGCAATCCTTCGACATGAGATGTTGCATCATGTCTGAAATAATGGTGTTGATTTGTTCAGATATGAACAATCAATTCCTTACAAGGATTAAGTCAAGTAGTTGAAATATATTTAACCAGTTGAGGATATGAACTATATTTCAACTAAAATAGTTGCCACTCGATATTGTAAGTATTTACCAATGTACTGATAATCAATCATGTCCAATCTTCCATAAATTTTTCCCAATTTTCCCTCTCTAAAAAAAATTGCAAAGCAAATATAAGAACATTTTTTTCTACATGCTAAGTACATATTTGTCAATGACATTTTAGAAAAACAAATGAAACAGCATTTAATAAAGCCAAATCTTGATCCATAATCATAATACAAGGACTAACTGTATTAAAAAGTTTGGATAATTGCTGTATTGCCCAAATATAGCTCTCTTCAATTTCATTACATAAAAAACAAAATGATACATGATAAGTTTTGTGCATACATGTGGATCCGACAATATTTAAAAGGGGCATCTTAAATCGATTGGTTTTGTATATACAATTCAATAACAAAACATTGGGAAAGCAATTGAGTAAAGAAATACTAAAAGGATGAGCAAAAAAAAAGGTGTTATTTTACCATCTGCATCGGTTTGGTAATCAAAATTGTAGAGTTCTGTATCAACAGTGGCAACAAGAGCTTCCATTGGTGTTTTTTCTTCTAATTTCTCAAGACGAATCTTTTTTTGAATGTTGTAAATATCTTGCGAAATTAATGAATGATTCGATGTCTGATGAACAACAGTTACAATCTGTCGGGCAGGAATTCCAGCTTCAGTCAATTCCTTAACTTGATCTCTGACTGGTTTAGGCATTCAATGTTGGATAAGATGAGCTGATGGAATAAGAGATGGTTCATGATTGTGCGAAGCTTCTTTTATTTTAAGAAACCAAATGCCATTTTTTAATTTCCCACGAATTTCAAATGGACATCCATGGAGTCGTGTACTGGTTTTTCGAATTTGAGTCTCATCGGTAAGTCCATGTCTAGGTTGATATTGGCTACCCTGATCACATCCAAGAACAATAACTCCATCTTGATTGCAGGACCGTTTTGTGGATATAGCATATCCATGGGCCGTCGCATGCTGTTGTGCAGCATTAACAAGATCACTTCGGGTCGGAAAGGTGTTTTCTGTCAGAGGATTCATTATGGCTTTGGTTGCTATAGCTTCGGATGTCTTGAGAGAACAGGTATGAGATGGGTGAAAAATTTTCTATTAGCGCAATGGCGTGCTTGCACGGGATTGCTTGCTGGTGGAAATACTAACTTTGAACTAGAAAAACCCCACCGGTGGAAATACCAGATCCACCCAGTGGAAATACCATCCCTGCTGGTGGAAATACCGGGACCCCTAATTTTTCGCAGCAGTGAGCAAACAGCGACCACGCGCACCAAGCAGTAAGTTCCCAGAGCTATTCGTAATGCCTATTACTGACTGCTCCGCAGGGGCAATTCAAACTCAAATTCACCCTCCAATTTAGCTCCTACGGCCTGAGATTCTAATCCGTTTCTTGCTATCTTTAGTACTAACTTCTTCTTAGCTTCTTTTTCTGCTCTTTTGGCTGCTCCGAGAGCATCTTTTGCCTCCTTGTAGGCCTTTCTTACTACCGCCTTCTTGGACCTCTCCTCCCCCTTGGCAGCCTTGATGGCTGCCCGCCTCTCCCGCTTGGTCGTTGCCTCTACTACCCCTGTTGCCGGTACCGACTTAGCCTAAGCATTCTTCTTGCTGGGCTTTCGTGCCCGAGGGCCATTGGGCCATAAAGAGTCAGGAATAATGTTGGAAGGCCCCGAAATTGGGCTTGGGGAGTGTTTGGGGGGTGTGGGCACTATTTCTGGTAGCCATTGCTGCTGGGTGATGGGCGAGAAGGGGAGGGCTTAAGCTTGGGCTTGAGTTTAGAGAGGGGCTTGCTGTCCCCGCTGCCACTAGCATTGCCTGCTGCTGGGTGATTGGCGAGTAGGCTGATGACGAGGAGGCTCAGGGCTAGACTCTACCTCCTTCCCCCCCCCTTTGCCTCTGCGGTAGCTGCCTCCCAGAGATACGCATTGGCTGCCATCCGCTGGGTGGTGGCGGCCTCTGCCTCCTCCTGAAGCCATTCGCTCTTACAACGGGTGGCTTCCGCCTCCTGTTGGACTCAGCGGCGCTACTGGGCCTCGCTTCGCTGATTTCGTTCCACCAAATCAAGGCTAGTTATGGCAGGAGGCCTCTTCGCGGTCAGAGCAGGCTTTTCCCGCCATGGTCTCGGATCGGTACAGATCTCTATAGGCAAATTGTCGTGCCTTGAGTCTCTTCTATTCTGCAACCCAGGGAGTAGGTAACCAGCCTTGGCGATACCCTCAGCGAACTGCTCTGCCTTCCAATCGGTGAGTCCTGCGTGCTGTTCCCTCCAACTTCATGCGCTAATGACCAGCAAGGATTGCTGGTTCATCAGAGAACCATCGTGGGTGAAACAAGGATAAGGGGAGAGGTGCGTTGTCCCTGCAAACTCTTGGAGTTTTGACACTCACCCTATGCTAGTGCCTTGGCTGCATGATGCAGCATGTCCTGGTGGTCACCACCGCACAATCCTGAACCTACATTCCATTCTACATCGCTGCATCCCAACAAGGACACTTGGATAGTCTAGGTCAAGAGACCTTCTAGTAGGGTAATCGAGGAGGTAGCGTTGCTTTGCTTGCAATAGCCTTTTATATCGCAAAAATCCTGTTGCGGCTCGGTGACGCAGTGCTACTACCACTATACTCCTACTAAATGACCCTTGAGAGTTCAGCCGTTTCATAGGTAACCAATCGTACATCCTAGATACCTCCATGCTTTGAAGGGATGCCGTCCTCTGGGCTTATTGTTTTACGTCGCCGCTAGAATGTTATATGAGGGAGCATGCTATTGTTGTGTTGCAGTCGCGTTGTTGTTGTCTTGGGGGCTGAGTACTCCATAATGTTTCCTGGCCCCACGTCATGGCCTCCGCAAACGCCAATTTGATCGGCTGGAACCTTTGGACCCCTTGGGCTCGATCCCAAAGATTCGGGATCCGTGCCCCAGCAACGGTCCTCCCCCCTTCTCCGAGCACTGTCACGGCTCCGGACTGCTAGCCCCCGCCTTGCCACCCTCGAATTCCCAGAAGTCTTCTTTCTAGATTTTTGGGCTATGCTACTAGAGCATTGTTTAGGAGATATATCAGGCTCGGCTGTTTGCCAGGCTCCCTGGCCCATTTTGTCATTCCTGCCGCAGTCCCATCCTGGGGGTTATCATTGTAGAACCTTTCTCCGCACTGCTAACCTCTGCTGCACCCGCCCCTGCTACGTAGAGTGTAGTGCCTGAGCGGCAGGCTTCTTAAATTCGTAGTGTTTGGGTAGTCTAATCTGGTGTGATCCAGGTGAGTAATTATCCCAAATTTCTAACTGACAGCCAGGTAGTATCGCAGCAGGCAGGCAATAGAGTCAATTTAATTCTAATTGACGGGCGGTAAGACGTTGCGCAGGTCGTAACTCAGTCGATATGGGCCACAGCAACGTGCACGGTGATAGCTGCGTCATACTTATCCCCAGATCAGCCAGTTACTGTTATCCGGAGCTAGAGCATATGATACACCCGACTCGAATTCCTCAGACTGCATCAAAAAAATAGGCAATAACCGCTAGCCACCTCTAGCCCGCTCAGGAGTGGTGCACGAAGGGATTCATTTATTACTTCATGTTATAAGCAACAACTGACTCCAATGCACTCCCTTATCGGTTAAAAAAAGAACGTGCGCATATGATTTGCGAGAGAGAGGGGAGGGTAGATAGACGGGACGAGAGTGGATTGATTTGCTTTTCGATTAGTAAAGGGCTGAAGGAACACCAAACACCGCGTCTGGGACGCAAATTGCACAAAAAGCAAGGGGGGAGCGAACTGAATTATGAATCAGAATGGCAACGGGAGTCCAGATACATGTAAGGAAAATCTCGGCGAAAAATAATAAAAGAGGTCCAGCACTGATATCACATCGGCTCCTCCTCATGCTACGTCGCCGCTCTCTCCGAGCGACGTCTCAGTAACAGGAGACGGGGTAAAGCCATCTAGCGGGCGCTAATACGGAGGTTGGCTTGAGAACGGCTGCGACCCTCATGCCGGCCATATCCGATGCCGAATTAATGACGAGATGATTATCATCATGTTGAAGAAGTACATCACGATAAACTGGGGCGGCGTGATGGAAGCTCTCGCGAAGAAAGACGTGACCCGACCGCAAGGGCGGGGTTCCAGAGTTCTTGGCATCACCGCGAGCGGAGGTCCGAAGAAGGCCATCACCATCTCCGATCACCTGGACGGTGCGGCCGTCGAGATCATAAGGGGTTCCGTGCCCTTCGGGTGTGGTAGGCGGCGGAGAAGAGGATCAACCGTCAGCCCCACTACTAGTACAACAAGAGGGCGAACGGGGAGAAGGCTGTAGCTCTAGTAGACATCGGGATTCAGGTCAGGGATGCGGGTGGGTTGTGTGAAGAAGGGGATCGCCGGCTCGATCAGGAACATTGACCAGGTTCGGGGTCGTCGCCAGCGTCACGCTGGCGACTCAACGATGTTCGACTCTAGGATCATGCCTCGCTCAAGCTCAGTGGCCGTGCGCGTCCTGCATAATCCGTGGCTCTTCCGGCGACATGAATGAATATCGCGATCGAACAGTAACACCCCTTCACCGTCCTGTAGCCGCACGTGCAACACATTTACGTTACCGACGCTTGCGAGGAGGCCGCAGTATTCCTCCTCCATGCTGGCAGTGAGGCCCTGTGGGTCGAGCACTAGCACGCCTCGTTGTTTAGCCTATTCGTCGTGGTGGCCGCAGTTGACTTACCTGATCTCAGTAGAAGGCTCGCAGGCATCCGTGGCGCACCTCTGGTACTTCGCCGTCATGATCGAGACATTTCCCGGCAGGTCAGCCCGCTGTGGGTGCGCTAGACCAGCGTGCGACGGCGCTCCGTCGTGACCGCGGGCGTTACTGCCAGCTCCGAGCAGTGCTAGGAGGCAACGACAGCCACCAGCACCGAGATGATGACGGAGACCCTCATGCCCGGCATGACCAGGGATTTTCCGACCAAACTCGAGGTCAACCTATTCTTCAAGTATGCGATGAAGCGCTACTAGGCCTCTAGGGGCAAGATCATCAGGCCGGGTCCAACCCCAGAGATGGAGGAGCAGGGGATCTCAATGTGATTCGCGTTCACTATGGCCTGCCCCGGTATTGCCAGTCATGGCCTTGTGGTAAGTGGTGCCTCTCCGTCTACGCAACGGATGGCAGGTCTTGTGGCTGCGGGTCATCTCAAGTGGGTGGTCCGGTCAGACCCCTCGTCTATCTTCCCGGCTGTCCCCGCGACCCGCCACGGAGCCGTGTAGGACGCCAGTCCGCTGACAACTTCCAAGTGGTCATAGGGGGTTATAGACTACCTCCGGCGATGGCTTCTAGCGGAGCCCGTACCCTCCCCTCAAAAAAACCGAGTGCAACTGCAGCGTCTATAGCTCCACCCATGACAGTGGGAGACGTCGGGGCCATGCAGAGTGTTGTCAATATAAGAGCGGCCAAGACGATGAGGAACATCCGTTCAACCCTCAGCATTGCCGGTCCCCAAGAACCGGACCGTGATGTAGAGTGGCCACTGCACGACAGCCACAGGGATCGAGGCGAAGAAGGTGATTGAGCCGCGGAAGAAGATGTCCGATTATCTAGTAAGGCGATTGTAATCTCAGGGCCCGATCAGGCTAACGAGGGTGAGGGCCACGGGGGGGGTGGTCATGAGGGGCCCCACACGTGGACACGATGCCTACTCTCGGAAGCTATAAGTTATAAAGTGAGTGCCATATGCCATTCACGGAGAAAGATAAACCGGTCGGCCACTTACGTAGGTTTCACTGTGGGAGCCGCCGAGTACTGCTAGACATACAAGCCGAGGCACCCCCCGCTCTGTTGGTACTCTACAACATGTGGGAATAATATAGGCGGAGATTTTCATCCCCAAGCTAGCATACCAGCCGGCGATTTCCCACCGGCCCCGTCAGCATCCCCCGTTGGCGACGACTGGCCCTTAGGGATCGGCCTTACTGGAATGTAGAGGCCTAGCGGAGGCCTCCATAGCCTCTGCTGCCTTGTGGCAGGCAGCAGCTCGGGTCGCCGCTGCCTAATCGCCGTGGGACGAGCAACGGGCTGGCTATATAAGCAGCCTAGATGTCATGTAATGTGTGCAAAAAATCTACTCGAATCAATCCAATATATAAACAGGCCTGACTACCTTCTGCTGCTCCAGGCGTAGGTATCGCGTCCATCTCCCGGATCAGCCCACCGATATCCTTTGTGATGTTCTCCGTCGTGGATGTTGGGCTTGAACGGCTTCCCGGTGATCTCGTCGATCACTGAGGGGTTCTGCTCGAGAGGTAAAAATTTGCCTGCCGTCATCACCACCACAAGCGGGTCGCCCGTCTTCATCGTCTCCGTCGTCTTCGTCGTCCCCCTACTCAGAATGGTGTCGAGGCCGGGGTTCCACACCTGAGGGCCATGCCTAACTCGATGTCGCCAGGAAGAACATGGCGATCAACGGTCTTATCAACCCGGGCTCGGCGGGCTCCTTGGCTATTATTCAGGCGCCCTCCGCGCCCGTTAATGAAGGCTACGGTAACAGGCCTCCACGGCAGAGGGAAGTATGCTGATCACTTCGGTCCAGTCCATCATTATCAGGGACCTCGTGTCGATCGTAAACACGATGGTGGCGTCGCCCTTGACGTGGTTCAGGGAACGCGAGGCCCTGGAACTGCTCAGAATCGCAGTTCATCGTCAGGAGGGGCCATTCCACAGAAACCCGTCACATTTAAGGTTTTTCCACTCGCTCCTCGTGATAGCACTCGGATGCAGCCAGTGAGTTGACCGCGCGAAACGCCAAGCCTCTACGCGTTCGCTGCCACAACCCAACTTCTCCGACCGTCTTGTCAATTCATGACTACCCCACCACAAATACCTTAAGAAGCTAATGGCTGCATTTCTCACGGCTCAAAGGAGCAGGCCCCGTGTTCGATAGGTTTACCCCGGAGCCCTCGCCGTTAGGATGACAGTAAGAGCATGGCAGACCCTGTCAACACACCGGTGAATTTCCCTTCCCAGATTGCTCCCCGCTTTCACCGAGCTGTAAGGCGTTTTTGCCATACTAACAGTTGAAGAATTCTATGTCCACAGTCGAGTGCCCCCCCTTACTTCACCTCGAAAAAGTCGGTGTTACACCCGCACCTTCCCGTTAGGCCTCTGTCTATCGGGCCATCGCGACAACACTCATCCTTAGCTGTTCTTCACCCCAGCCCTGCCTCCCGACGTCACGTTCCGATATTATACCCTTTGAAATTCGCGGCTTAGTGGCGTTCGGCATCAAGGATGGGGCCCATTCTAGCCAATCCCAGCTCATTTGTCTGTAAAATTCACTTGAGGCTACCGGACGGGAAGGCAAGGATGGTCATTCACAGACATCAGGCCGCTTGGTGAGCTGTTTACCACTCCCACCAACAGGAGTGTCTACAGATAACTATCGTTAACAGAATTAGATTTTCTAACCTCCCAAGGATGGCCACCACCTCCCACCCACCCTATGGACAACTCGGCAACTGTCCTCCTCAGGGCCCGGCGACCATCGCGTGTGTGGAACCAGCTAGCCCCCGTCACACCCTACCGACCACTACCTCTGAATTTCAGTTTGCGGTCCCCGCATCCCGAATAATATTATTCAACTTAGCATTCGATACTCCGTATTATCCTAGGTAAAGGACCCGACTCCTCCCCAAAACAGTCTAGTTTTGTATCTAGAGAGCTTGTTTGCTAACGTACTCCGACTCAGACACCGGCAGTCAGGGCGATAGAGTTGGCCTTCCTCCCACCATTAGAAACTTTCTCCGGGCAGGAAATAGAATACCTGGGGAGGTGGCGGCCTACAACTTCTAATCCACCTCTATCAATGATAGAACAGCGGAATCCGAAAGAATGATGTGGGGGGAAGAGGTCACCGCGTGCTAGAGATATAGTGAGGGGGCGATGGCCGACATGGTTGATCAATGTAAAGATCCTCGCTTATGTAGGCCATGGCAATTCAAAAATGTAAATGTACGTACCTGTACATATACAATACGTATCATTCAGATCTACCTCGAATCTCAGTGTACGCCATGTGTTCCCAAATAAACTCCCCACCCCATGTTCCACACGACCACCCCGGCCAGCGAGAGAAAAAGATAGCCACTCAATCCAACTAGCCATAGACCGATACCGGCTGGTTAATTGTCCGGTATGACCACGATATGTCCCATCATTTGCAAGAACTCGACTCTCTTCCACAGTGGGGATGACGAGCCCCCATCCCAGACCATCCTTGAGTCCTGAGTAACACCCCCCTATTCGTGCTTACACGGTGGCATGTGTACAGCTTAGCATTAGAAACTAAAAGAAATTAACCGGAATAGGCTTTCAACTTCCTAGACACTAGCTCCGTTGCAACGGACCCACCACGATCGCCATCTCTATGCATTCCCCATTGCCCTAGGGTGTTCCAATCTCTTTTCCGCTTCCTTCCGCAGCACTTGGGGGATATCTGCTAGCAGTCGGATATCAATATAGAACTGACTACTAAGCACGTCTCGAGCACCTTTCTTTCAACAGTTTAATGCTACGCCCGGCAGGCTTCTCTGTTTCAACAAAGTCTTTAGAGTCCTCCATTGTCCAATAGACGGACGTATCATCGACTTTGACCGAGTGCCCTTCAGATCAGACTGATGACCGAAGGTGTGGAGGCTGTTAATAGGGCCCATGGGGAAGAAATCAAACGTATATTCAGTGGTTAAGGCCAAAAAAGGGAAGATGATTGGTATCTAGTACACGGCACAACGCGGGCTGGATGGTGAAATGGTGGATCTGCAGGGCTCCGCGAGGATCTGCCAGCGTGGCCGCTCGTTCATCTATATAGGTAAAAGCAGCGCACCAGCAAGGCCAGGACGCATACTAACGGCGACGCCCCACCGCCCCCAACCTTAATAGATAGATAGAATTTCCCTACCCTCTTCCCTCCGTCTACTTTTGTCAGCTATTAGCGTTTTATTTGCCCTGCTAAAAGGGTTACGATGTACCTTATTCGCGATTCCAAGAAGTAGAGGGGAGTGGGTGATGTGGTAGGTGGAGGCCAGGAGAGTGCTAGAGATTAGCGGTCACGAAGGTACGAGGAATGCAAGGTAGATAGAATTGAATTGATTAATTGCCTGCTTAACCACGCGATGAGAACATACCTAGCAGATTATTGCTGGAGCAGGCTCGTCGTGATAGGATAGGCTAGAGGCGCAATTTTACCTGGAGTAAAACCAAAGAGAGTGCGATGGGCATTGGCAGTGCATGTTGCCGGTACCCCGGCTGGCGTATTCGATTCTGCGCCGCCTAGCAGCATATAGGGAGAGAGGCAGCAACGAAGTAGAGGCAGGAGAAGGGGTAGTGACACAACCATCCGAAGAGCAATGGAAGGTGATAAAGACGTGGAGGGGGCAGCGACAAATAGCAGCGGTATGTAGAAGCTGTGGGGGTGGCGAAAAGAGGTAGCAGCGAGGGGCAGCAGTGGCCGGAGAAGGCGCGGGGGCGCAGTGAGAAGGGGTAGCAGAGTGAGAGAAGATGTGGAACAAAGCCGGGAAAGGCCGCTGAGTCAGCGAAAAGTTCTATTAAACTAAATAAGTTTCCAGTACCAATTTTCATGTATGGGGGAGAGGCGGGCGGCAAAGGGTGAAATGGGGAGGTGGGGAAGAGAAGGAATCGAAGAACCGGGCCCCTCGCCACGATGTCCCTGTCCTTTGCCAGATGCCCGGGCCGACGCCCCTTGCCCAAGCGAGTTGATCCAAGGGGGAGAACGGGCCCGAATTGGCGACCGTCGAGTTTTGTAAGGCGAAGCAGGGAGGCCCCGCTAAGCACAGCCATACTCCGCAGGTCAGATATCGAAGATTGCAGTGTCGTGACAACGGCGGTGGTTCCACACGGAGGGACTAGAGGACAAAGGTGAACGTCGCTATAGAACTAACACAATCCAATAGTTAACACTAGCAATTATGCCGCCTGATCTTTTGTTAAGCAACCCGGAAACACAACGGGAGAAACGGAAGTGAACGGCGGCGGCGGCAGAGAAGAGCGACTGAGAGGCGGCAGCAGGGGCAAGAGATAATGGTGGGAGTTGGGGGACCATCAATCGCCATCTTCCTCCTTGCGATATCGAGTCGGGCATGGCCCTCAGGGTATGGAACCCCCGGACTCGACACCGTCCTGAGTAGAGACAACGAGGACAGGCGACCCGTGCGCGGTGGTGATGACGGCGGGCGAAATTTTGCCTCTCGAGCAGAACCCTTAAGTGATCAGCTGGGTCGCCGGGAAGCCGTTCAAGCCTAACATCCTAATCTCAAATCAAGAGGGGTATCGGCGGGCTGATTCCGGTCCATTAAGGTGCTCAGAAAGCCACACTCTAGAGTAGAAGAAGGCGGCCAGGCCAACCCTCCCCAAGGGGCCAGTCGTCGTCAACGGCGAGACGCTGGCGGGGCCGAGAAATCGCCAGAGCAGTGCCTGGGCTTGATGTCTGGTAGGATAGTAGTTGAACTATTGAGGTCATATTATCAGCATTGAAATCGACCAATAACTTTGCATCGAGCACAGTAAAAACCTGATCGGGGCCCCGGGGTCAGAATCACCTTAGTGGATGGCCGGCGTGTTGGACGCTGATTTGTGCGCCAAGCTATTGTACCTCGCGATCCAGTCCTTGAGGACCGGCGATACCATGGTTCCTGGGATGGAGAGGGTGCTCTTCGCCATCTCGACCACCTTGGAGCGACGACTCCCCTGATCGCGATAAGCCTCACCCTTTAGACCGCCTTCGGCTGGAGTGGTGTCGTGTCCAGGAACCCGCCGTGGACCATCTTCGATGTTCTTCCTTCGAGGTCGGGCTCAAGATCGGAACCACCGACGTCACACAGGGACGTAACCTCGTTGTTATAGGTGAAGCCGTACATGCCGTAGTTGCGCTTGGCCTTCTGCCAGGACACAGAGCTCGTCATGTCTTCGAATTTCTCCCCTTCACAGACGGAGAGGTTCTCATCCACCACGACCGACGACCTTGGGGTAAGCCATGGTGGTGAGCGTCGGGGTCCCCTGCCCCACCGTCTCTGGTGCCTGGAGGGCCGATGGATCTAGAGCTCGGGGACTGGAAGTCCCTGTTCATGTCGGTGCTGGTGGCTAGGTCATGTTCCGCTAGAGTGGTCTATATGGTAAGAGGGTAGGTTGGATCACTGGGGGCGCGATAGTATAAACGATTCAATTGCAGGTATAACGACTGACTGCTACTTTGTGGTACATCATTAGCTAGGGTTTATATATTCATTCTTGAGTATCCGTGAGTTACTACAAGTCACCATGACTCGTACTAGGCAGCGGTGACTCGTCCTAGGCACCAGCGCCTCCTCCAGGCTCCGGCGCCACAGCATACCAACAACAGCTGGTGCCATGTGGAGCTAGTAGTCACGTTCCCACCAGGAGATGTCCTCTGTCGCGGCGACGAACCGCCAAAGGTTCACCAGCACGGACGCCTGCCGCCCGTATCAGGTACGTCGGCTGCGACCACCACGATAGCAGTGAACGACTGCTGTCGAGCCGAAGCTAGGCACGAGCCCCTGGAGACAGACACCAGCCAGCAGCATGACCAACACGCCACCACGAACCTAGTTGCGTAGCGATGTATCCAAAGTTCGGTCTGATGCCCCGTTGGGTACACGCTTGTACTTGGGGTGTAGAGGTTAGTCTCTGCCCACCGACACACAAGCGAGTATGGGAGGTGGGCAGAGACTTACCCCTACACCCCAAGTACTGTGGAGAGTATCGGGGCCGGTGGGTAGGGTGCTCAATGCTCTGCTTCGTGTCGCTACATGCTACGAAAAACGAGCGGCAGCGAGGTAGGTAAGCTACCCGCGCCAAGAATTCTAGCTAGTCGCCCGGGCTCAGATTCTGCCTCCACAGTACCGAGCACATGCTAAATCACGGCTGCGCTTTGTGGGTGCCCTATTCTACGTACACCACCGCTCGCCGAGCGGTGTAAACCAATTGCTCATATAGTTGCCACAAGTTGCAGGTTGGTGTGCGGATCGTATGTGGGATGCGGGAAGTCTGGCTGTAGTAAACTAAGGGAAAGGACCAGAGAATATGTTGTCTGCGAAGACATCTCGCTTGTCTACGAAGACACAACGGCTAGGTCCGTCCCATCAAGTTCCCGACTTCTGCACGAACTATATACAAGACCTAACGAGAATCCCACTTTGTGGGGTATTCTAGAATAGATTAATTATTGCTTGTTAAGTCCAAGTTTTGTGTGTGCGCCAGAGAGGATTTCACCCCCGAGCGAGCAAATAGGAACGGCACAAATTGATTAGTTCACTTGTCACGAAGAAAGTATTGGCCGTGACCACGATATCTGTGAATATCCGACAAAGACGCTCTCGACTACTACCCATACAAATTAGAGAAACCTTGGAAAATGTGTTGGAAGTGAGGAAAATCTGATATATTGGATACAAAGCGAAGTCCCCAAAATAATAAAGAGATGTGTGCGTGCCCTTGGGGCAGTCACACGCTAGCAATGGAATGACGTAAGGGTGTTAATACCCCCTTTTCATAAAATGCTACTTATCACGGCGGGATTGCTTTTGCCGGACACACTCCTGAGGCACTCCTATTCAAGCGGCTAGGCAGACGAGCTCCTTTCGTGATCTATGAGCACCCACGAATCTTACAACCGAAGTGGGGAGAAGGAAGCAGAACGCCACGATGGATCCAAGCGTCGCGAATGGGCCCTTCATTTGTCCAAAGAAGTGGAGTTGCGATGATGTTTGTGAACTTCGGTTTGACACCCTCGCGGGCATTCTTATTGGGGGTTTGGGGGAATGGGGCATTAGGCGTTTTGATATTAAGGACGTAGATAAGTGGACTTTGTTGGGGGGAAACTAGTTTAGGCTGTGACGCGGTTGGGAGGAGTCGGCCCCACGGGTCAATGGTATACGTGACGTTAGTAAAAGGGTTTTCCATCCGCTATTCCTCAGTAATTTCCCCCACCCGCCGCCATCTGCCTGAAGGGAGTTGGTGTTGCAATGATAATTCGGAGTGCCCTAGACCAGTCCGATCTTCGGTACGACAGATCTTTAGATTGAACATATATATTGCTGAGCTACATTCCCGCCTGTTATCGCTTGTGAGAGCTGAAGCCGCGGTGGAGAGTGAGTTGGTGTGCTATCTTAGCGCACTAACGGGTGACAAATTGCTCGTGATCCTGCTCGATACCGGTAAAGGGATGTACTGCTGTAGGGGCATAGATAGGTGCGGGAGGTTTTGGTAGAGATGCTGAGAATCGTTGGTGATTGTCAGTGCTTTTCCCATTTAAAACCAGAATGATCAGACGATCGAGCATGTGCTATATTGGTCGAGGCTCGAATTCCTGTCTTTATCTCCGAGACTGAGAGCCCACGGACAGGGTGTAGGACGGGGTCAACGATGACGGATACTCAATGTGGTTGTCGACGCCGACTCCTGTATCTGAGCCATGTTGGGTGCATCTTCAAGAACGTCTTTAATCTGCATCAAGTCCTTTGATATGAATAAGATAGGTCCATACCGGGGTATTGCAACGAGCCTGCAGAGAACCGGAGCATTAGCACTCGCCACCTACAGCTATCGAGGATTGGGAGGATACGTGCATCACAGCGACAGAACAGCTCTTTGACTAATCGCGGTAGCTCGACCCCACAATTTACTGCCTCTGAACCCGATTACCAGTCTTAGAAGAGCGAGATCCCCGCATTGGCGACAACGATATTATAGGCAACCTTCCTTTTAAGCTCGCGACAGTAGGTTGAGGGGAACTCCAAACGGCATCGTATTCCAGCGCCATAGAGATACAATAGTTCCGCTCCCCGCCCTCCCACTTTTGCTTCGGGTTTGGCAGCTACCGCGCATGGGTGTCTTCCGCGGCCTGCTTTCCCAGCGACCGGCTTGTCACCTGTACATCTTACACTGGTGATTTCGGGATTGGGATTGCCGTCCATTCTGTGGTGCCATCAGCCGAATTAGATACTAGGATTTCGTAACTTCTGGCGGGTAACCGTCATTGTAGAGGGAACGGGAGGAATCAGCGGCGTTGTCACGCTATTGTATTGAGGCAGCGTGATGTGCGGGGACAGAGTGACGTCACCCTTCTCCGATCCCACGGTTAGCTGTGCCAGTCTTTGCGGTAGAAAGGGCCTATATACAGACTTGTTTAGCGTGTCTTATTACACTCTCTCGAGCTCTGCCTCTGTCTAGCAACAGGCTTCGGCAAGGGTACCTATGCGACCTCTGATTCTTTGTACTACAAAGCGACCGCCTCCGCCCTGCGATACCCAACACAATGGAAGAGCAAGGGCCATCTCCAACATCGGCCTCCCCACCAGCGCCATGCTCTAAGCTCCATCGACGTTATACATTCCCTCCTCAAGCGGAATTCAAGAGTTGCCTCGAGCTCGATTGCCGAGGATCGTTCGCATTTGTCATCGCGCCACAGGGACTTGATCTTATCATCTCGATTGAGGCACTTTCCTCTTCCCCTGCTCCTCCGCTGCGGCAACCCGAGACGAAGGCGGCTGACTCGAATTCGCTCTCCGCCAGGCTCATCGGGACGTCGGGCGCGAACCCAAGACCACATGACCCAGTTCGAGGATTAGGCCTTGACCAACACTTCACGCCGGTTTCGGGGGTTAGCGCCTCAAGAAATGCAAGAGATCGATCTAAGGAGCGAGGGGGTAAGCTGATAGCGGATGCAAAGGACGGAATGATGGATACATCAATGGAAGCGTCTGCAGAAGCTCACTAGGTAGTGGCAGGCTCCCCCCGTCGACCATCGAACCTGCTCTCCTGAGTCTGACATAGGCTGACGAACTCGCCCTACAAGTGTCCCCCTCTCCCAAACGTCCAAAAGAAGAACCGGAGAATTGCCATTCGAACCGTAATCAGGAGAGACGTCCTGAGGCAAGCCATTCCAAGGCTATCGAAGAGGCCCACCCCACTAAATGGCCGGCCCTCAAACGAACTACGCATCTCCACCGAGCGGGATCCCAACCCGCTATCCGGGTTCGGATGTATGCTAGATGGCTTCTGGAGTTTCGCTCAAATGGCCCCCTTCCTCAAACGGCCGCTCGCCCCTCCAATATTGGCTGCCCAACAGGTTCTAATTTCGACTTCATCCCATTATCGGCTTCCGGAGGGCTTTCTCCCTTTGCCTTGCTATAATAGTCGTTGGCGATACCCCTATCACTTTCTGCGCCTTATCCATAACCTTAGCCTCCTGTAGCTGCTAAGCTCGAAGGGGGCGAGTATACTGGTTTTTTGCGAGTTATTTAGGCCTAAGCTTTGTTGGGGGGATCTTTAGGGCTTATCGACCTCGTCCCCGACGGTTTTAGTCTATAGTCTAAAGCTCCGGTCAATAGACTTCGGGCTTCCACTACTCGGCCTCCTTGACCCTCTTGTCCTACTATCGCCGCCCACTAGTAGCTTCGGTGGGTTGTTGCTTGTCGTACGTGGCACGCCGTATGGACGTATTGTATGTAAAATATGTCTGTGACAAGTATGCGCGGGGTGAGCGTTAATTTAGACATAACAAACGTGAAAATTACATGAGCACTACAGTCGGCGCTCCACCTTTCGACACCATTCCACCTACTCTTCTACCCTAGCGAGTGACAACTGCTTCCCCATATTAAGCGGAGATTTCGCTCCTACTATTCTTCCAGGCCAATCTTAATGACTACGCTCTCCCACCTCCCGACTCCCATATGAGCACTGAGAGCTTTGGCCGATAACGGGGTGAAGCCGGAATTGAAGCCTTGAATAAATAGCAGGAGATGGACGGGACAGCGAAGGAGGGAGTGTAGAATAAGCTGGTCAAAACTGAGGGCTGGGATAGAGCAGGAGGCAGTGAAGGTGGAGAGAAAATCAGAGGGGAAGAATAGCACCTAAGGGAGATTTAGCAAAATATATCACATATATTTGTTGGGCGGAAGAAATAATTATAAGGAGTAAGTATGGGTGGGGATTTTGGTGGCGCTACCGGGCTGGTGTTTCCACTACTACCTATAATAGACACCGTCATAGAAGCTAAGATATTGTGGCTGTAGCATTGTCGCTCCCATCACACTCAGCCTTCTCTAAGGCGCTTAGGTTTGTTATCGACAGGTTCAGTCCACCGGGGACCTCGAGGTAGGGGAATGTTGTGTGTAGGTTCGATCTAACACTGGTCTCCTAGTGAGTATTAGACAATCAAAGGGGTTCAATACTCACAGATCTTATAACTTCCGCATAACACGAAGATATGTGCGTATAACAATGCGCGATTGCGCGATCATTGGCTCTAGATGCTGTTCAAAGAGATGTAGTGTCTCTGAAATAATAGAATTGGATGTGGAGGGTTCATCAACGCCTCCTCGTCGGAGTTGGGCTGTGGCAACCCGACTGTGCAAGTTCCTTGCAGCTCTCCGGCCATGAGCTTCGGTGTCGGTAATCGTCAAGGGCATCGGCTCGGCGTCTATCCTTAGGGGGCTCTACCAGTGGTTCGCTAGTGAGCGCTGTAGCAACGGAAAATATGAAATTGAGTGTGGCTCGACTTAATATTTCCAATGGGGTCCAACTCTATTCAAACCAGTAGAAACCGTGCTGGCCTCTTCGGAATTGCCAGCGGGACACAGCGGGACCGATATCACTCAGCAAGCTTATCGTACGGCAGGCTAGGTATCGGTCGGCATACCGCGTGTAGGTATTTGACGTTGGGTTTTAGGTGGCCGTCAGACTCTTGTGGGTGACGAGGGTATACGCTTTCGTTATAGAGCCCGACTCCGGTGCGCAATCGCTATCACGTTGGAATGCGGTGTTCGATGATTCGGTTCAAGTTGTAAATTCGTGACTACTTCGATAAAGGTATATAGGGTACCCAGCGGGGAGGATTTATCTAATCTTTATACCCTCTCATAGTTAGCCTGATGAACATCTGAGCCAGGAATTGATTCATCTACTTATCGGCCTGATCATCCAGTAGTGAGGCCCCGTGTAGAACTGCTGACCACCAATCACTCTTCCTCGGTAAAGTCGCTCTTCGTATCCTCCTATAACTCCCTTGTCGCAACAGTGACCTTGTGTCCATCAACGGGGATTAGCCCCATTGAAGGCTAGTGTGACTATAGCATTCCTATTGTGTAAGGGTTATACTATTTGGAGGGTAAGGCACGGGGTGGCTAGTTGGGTTTGTATTGAGGATCGTGGGTGTGATGCTTGCGTCATGTCTTCTGCTATGCACCATTAGCTAGTGGCCGAGCTGGCGGAGTAGGAGAAAGGATGGCAAGCCGCGGGACCAGTATTGACGCTGTGTTGAGCAGTCGTTCAACCAAGGTGCCCAAGTCAGTGAGTAGTATGTGCAGCCAAGGCCAAGTCGGCTGAACCGAATCTCCGCATATCTCAGCCTCGTACCTAGATATCAATATCGAACGATTTACCTAATCATTTATCCATGCTGGATGCTGTGACAGGGCGCACTTCCGCAAGACGTTCGTCATTGACCTGAGGCTCCATACTCAGTGCAACTTACGGAATGGGCCATCTCCCGACGCGTTTCGCATGGGTCGTACTGCTACTCCTCCAGGACCCCTAGCCTAAGGTACAAGGAGACTACAACGTACTTAGGGTGTAGAAGTTAGTCTCTGCCCACCGACACACAAGCGAGTATGGGAGGTGGGCAGAGACTTACCCCTACACCCCAAGTACAATCACCGCGAAGTACATGTAAGTGATAGCCCATGGGCCATACTAGTGCTAACTAACGACCTGCGCAGTAGGCCTCAAACTCTGCTCTGCCGCCGAAGAACGCAATGGCGTAAGTTACGATGAAGAGAAACTGGGGAAATCCGCTTCGAAAATGGCAGACAGCCCTTCAATACCCCAGTTGTAGTTGCTTATGTGAAGGCCGAGGGAGCGGAGGTTCGTATTACCGTCATGCTAATAGTTCCATTACCTTCCCTCGCCGGACGTTCCAGCGATGACACGAATAACCACTTCAAGAGATACCCCCCTGATATCTGATAAGCCAGATCTGCTCAGCATCCGTGAATAGGAGTCCAGCTAATACGATCAGGCATTGCAAATGAGCCCTAGATCTCTGATTGCCATTCTACACATACCCCCCTACTTTCACCGTCCTTACTCAGCTGTTCGGCTCGGTTTCGCTCCCAGGCCGCTTCCAAATGACAAAAAGTAGCAGAGTTAACCTCAGCGGAGTCCGCAGATATGCCCTACTTCAAAAGGCCTCGCAATTGGCATCTATACTAATGACAGTCCCCTGCCTGGATACTCTGCCCTGGAGCAAGTCGAGGATGTCCCGAATCACCACCTACATTCACACACCTCCCCCAAAAATACTCAGACTCTACGACAAATAAGCCAGAGCAGCCCACATTCCCTTACACTAGGTTTCTGGCTCCTGGCAGGGTCCTACTCGACTCCGAAAGCTGTGCCTGTCCTCGATAACCCGAACCCGAGAGCGGAGACTGTAGGCGGTCGGCCAGGTTTCGGGGCTGGAGGTGGCAAATATACGGGCCCCATCACACTAATTGCTGCGTACATTTACTTCAACGGCTGGAAGAAAGAGGAGGTTGCAACGCTACTAAGACTGAACTCCCGCTCGGTTTTTGTGCCTGAGGCAGAGGGTGACTCGCAGAGAGAGAGAGAGAGAGAGAGATCCTCTTCGGAGAGGTTGGTCTGGATGGATTTGGATATTGGTGACGGGTTGAAAAAGAAGCGCCGAAAGCGCCGGGACCATCTCACCAACCGCGCCTAGCAGAAATGCAGACTCGAAAGTCCAGATACTGAAGGCATTTCTCCAGAACGCGCCCCATGACTAACATCCTGTCAAGTCTGCTGATGAATCGTCTCAGCCCCAGACCGTGATATTCTCCAACAGGAAGCGACGGACTGAATCGAGATAGCTGTCTCCCGAGGTTTTCCGCGAATTGGGCCCCTAGAAACTCACTTGCAGGCCCAGAGCCTCGAGAAATCCTTCTCAACTAACTGACCATACGGAGGCGGCGCTGGGGGAGTACGCCAGAGTCCCCCATAACACTACCTGCGCAGCCTTGACTAGCACTGGAATTGTTTAGCCACCACGCCCCATCCTAGTGTCTGCTCACGGAGAATCGAGGTATGTCACGCTTCCACATGTCGTATTGCGCCGCGTCCTCCAACGTCCTCGAAAACAAAACCAGTTTGTCACGACATTATCAGCACTGTCAACCGGGTTATCTACAAATTCGTAATATATGTCGAACAACTCCTCCAAATGCAGATCCGGCGGCTATAGGCTTCAAAACGACTACGTCAGGGCCGGCAAATGGAGTCACGGATGTGAATGTAGAGGGCTCTTACCCCCCCCCCGGAGGCAAGTTGGAGGTAGTAGAGGAAATACATAAACTTGAGACGTTTGGGAGTACGATTGATCGAGATTTCGATAAATTAAAGATATACTCGCTGAGAAATGTGTTTATGGTTCCTGGCGATGTTCTGGAATGGGTGAGGCTGAGGTGTTACGAGGTTTGTTTACTTTCATATCTTTCTAATAGCCCAATTAACTCATTAAGGATCTCTATTAATTAGGGCCTGAATTTCACACCCTCACCTAATCAGCGTCGCGGACTCCTCGAGGCCCAAACAATCCACGCCTCGCTCCCGTGCGAGTCGACGTGCAATGCGCAACTGATTCCCGCAGTTGAAGGTCAAACACAGCCCCCGGCGACGGTACCAGAAGCAGGCGGCTCTGCCGAGGAAACCCAACGACAGCCTACGCCATCCGATTCATTTGCATTCCTGGCTTCTCACCCTGGGCTCCCGTTAGGCGCACACCCGTGTGCGGATTATGTAAACCCGAATGGATTATATTATCCCAAAAATATATTACTTTCTCTATTGCCGCTATCACTCTCTACCACCGCCGTCGTTCTCTCTGCTCTCTTCACCACCATTGTCACCTTCTCTGCTGTTGCCGTCGCCTTCTCTGCTACTGCCATTACCCTCTCTACTACCGCTATCACCCTCTCTACTGTTGCTGTCACTCTCTCCGCTATCACCCTCTCTACTACCACTGTTGCTCTCTCTGCTACTTCCGTCACCCTCTCTGCTACTGCTGTCACTCTCTCCGCTATCACCCTCTCTACTACTGCTATCGCTCTCCGCTGCTATTGTCGCCCTCTCTACTGCTACTGTCATTGCTCTCTCTATTGTCGCCATCACTCTCTCCGCTATTATCACCCTCTCTGCTGCCGCTGTCGCTTTCTCTACTGTCGCCCTCTTCGCTGCTACTATTGTCCTCTCTACTGCCGCTACTGTTCTCTTCGTTGCCGTTCTCTTCGCTACTACCATCACTTTCTCTGCAGCCACCATCGTTCTCTCTGCTGCTGCCGTTACTCTCTTTGCTGCTACTGTCGCCTTCTGCTGTCGCTATCGCTCTCTCCACCGTTGCCTTCTTCGCTACTACTATCGCTCTCTCTGCTGCTACCGCTGCTCTCTCTGTCGCTGCCACCACTCCCTCTACTACTGCCATTGCTTTCTTCGCTGCTGCTTTCTCTATCCAACGTGTCGAATTCCTCAATTCCAACAGCATGGCCACCTTTCCAGATGACTGCCTTCCTCCTGAGGTCTTTTTTGAGTCCCGCGAAGTCTTATTTAAGTCAATTAATATGTATGCAAAGTCTCGAGGCTACGCTTTTATAACGCAAAGGTCAACTCGGAAGTCAAATGGCTTTTTAAAAGTCTTTTTTGCATGTGATCGAAGTCGCCGACTACCCTCTAATAGAGAGCGCCAACGCAAGACATCTACTCGTATGACGAATTGTTCCTTTTCAATTGTCGCAATAGAGTCTAGTGAAGGTTGGGCTTTAAAACACCGATCTAACAATCAATATGGAATTCATAATCATGAACCAAGCTTGGATCCATCCGCACATCCAATTCAACACAAGCTCTCTCGAAATCAGCAAATTTCATCTCTTTCAAATGCGGGACACGATCCTAAGGAGATTCAGACTCTTGTACGGCAAAGTGGATCTCTTGAAACACGTCAAGACATTTATAATTGAATTGCTGAAGCTCGTCGCAATTCTCGAAATGGAGAAAGTCCTATTCATGCTCTTGTAAATCAATTAGAAAAGGAAGGCTTCTGAAGTTGTATAGAATATGATTCAGATCGTCATGTTGTAGCTGTTTTTTTTGCACATTCTGACTCCTTCATATACCTCCGAGCATACCCCGAGATACCCATTCTTGACTGTACTTATAAGACAAATAAGTATGGGATGCCACTTCTTGATATGATTGGTGTTGATGCTACAAATCGGTCTTTCTGTATTGCTTTTGCTTTTTTAAGTGGCGAGACTGAAGAAGATTATGTCTGGGCTCTTAAGCAATTGCGAACTATATATGAGCAATATAGTAAGGTCTTTCCTTCAGTCATTTTGACAGACCGATGCCTTACAGCAATAAATGCTACTTCTAGTCTCTTTCCATCAGCAACATATCTTTGCATATGGCATGCAAATAAGGCAGTTTTTGCATGGTGCCAACCAGCTTTTAAAAAAGCTGATACATGGAAAGAATTCTATGGGTATTGGTTCTTAATCCTGAATTCATCTGATGAAGAGATGTATAAAAAACATCTTGAAGAATTTGAAAAGAAATACTCTTCAAATCGTGAGCAAGTTAGCTATATTAAGGAGATATGGCTTATTCCTTATGAAGAGAAGCTTGTTTCAGCATGGGTTAATCAACATCTTCATTTTGGCAATATAGCTACATCTCGTGTTGAAGGGATTCATGCACTCCTCAAATCATACCTTCGAAGATCAACTTTTGACCTTTTTGAAGTTTGGAAATCAATACATCTTGTATTGAATAACCAACTTGCTGAATTAAAGGCAAATCAAGCAAAACAACATATTCAAACACCTCTTGAGCTTGATAAGACCTTATATAGATCAGTATAAGGGTGGGTCTCGCATGAGACTTTACGGAAGATTGAAGAACAATGGCAACGAAGATTTCATGAGACAGACTCTTTACCATCTTGTACATGAGTCTTTACATGAGTTTATGGGCTTACATGCTTACATGTCTTATGTCAAGACAAGCCTCTTCTTCTTGAAGACTTTCATTCACATTAGCATCTTATACGCAATGGGACTCCAATTCATCTTTTAAAACCTCAACGTCCCGAGTCTCGACAACATAAACTTCCAGAGTCAAGTGTACGGTATGAACCTAGTCAATTTGAAGTTATAGAAGTACAGGTACAGGCAACACGAACTAAGCGTCCAAGTCAATGTACAAAATGTGGTAAAATTGGCCATACGAGAACATCACGAGTATGTCCACAACACTATTCAGATGTAATATAGATTAATTAATACTAGTTTTAAAAGGCCACAGTAAAAAGAACAGTAACAGTAGAGTGACGGCAGTAGCAGAGAGAGCAACAGTGGCAACGGAAAAAGTGACAGTAATAGAGAGAGCGATGGTGGTGACAGAGAGAGCGACAACAGTGGTGGAGAGCGGCAACAGCAGCAGAGAGAGTGATGGCAGTGATAGAAAAAGTGACAGCAGTAGCAGAGAGAGCAACGGTGGCAGCAGAAAGTGACAGCAGTAGCAGAGTAGCAGTAGAGAGAGCAGCAGCAGAGAGAGCAGCAGCAGAGAGAGTAACAGTACTACCGGAGAGGGCGATAGCAGGGAAAGCGATGTTAGTAGCAGAGAAGGCAACAGTAGTACCAGAGAGAGTGACAACAGTACTGGCGAGAGCGACAGCAGTATCAGAGAGAGTGACAGTATAGAGAGCAACAGTAGTACTAGTGAAAGTGACAGCACCATCGGAGAAAGCGACAACAGTACTGGTGAGAGTAATAGTAGTACTAAAGAGAGCGACAATAGCATCGATAAGAGCAACAGCTGGGAGAGTGATAGCACCACCAGAGAAAGCCATAGTAGTACTGGAAAGAGCGACGATAAGGAGAGCGACAATAGTACCGGTAAGAGTGACAGTACCATCGGGAGAGTAACAGCAGGGAAGGCAACAGCATCACTGGAGAGAGCAACAGTAACAGCAAAGAGAGTGATAGCAGTAACGAAGAAAGTAACAGCAGCAGCAAAGAGCAATAACAGTGGCAAAGAGAATAACAGCAGAGAGTAATAGCAGGGAGAGAGCATGACAACAACAGTAGAGAGAGCAATAGTAGAGAGAGAGCAACAGCAAAGAGAGCAACAGCAGGGAGAGCGACAGCAGTAGTAGAGAGAGTAACAGCAGAGAAAGTGACAACAGGGAGAGAGAGCGATAGCAGAAAGTAATATATTTTTGGGATTATATAATCCATTCGGGTTTACATAATCCGCACACGGGTGTGCGCCTAACG
>JAJDFF020000224.1:0-54612 GCA_021527025.2 Geoglossum cookeanum | reverse complement strand
TTGCGCACGGATATTACACACAGATTGATACCCTTCCCTCACACACACACACACACATACGCAACGCGAGTGGGGAGTGGTGGTGGTGGTGGTGGTGGTGGTGGTGCAGGAACAATAGGTCAAAGAGGCACAAGCTCTCTCTCTCTCTCTCTACTCTACGTGAAAAAAAAAAAAAAAACCTTTTTACACACATACCCCGGCGGCGTTGCGAAGCGGCGGGGGCGGCGGCGGCGGTGGCGCGGCGCTTTTTTGTTGGACAATAAAAAAAAATAAATAAATAGAGGCATTAATTCCAAGGCTGTGAGGCATGTAATGATAGATTTGAGTAAATTAGGGGATCGAAGGTTTTGGCCAGACGCTTTTGAGTCACAGGATTTTTGGGGGGGGGTTGGGGGGAGGGGGCTGTGGGTACGAAATAGAAGGGTTTTCCAACGGAAAAAAGTTTACTTTGAAGTTTTGTTTGTTTGTTTTGTTTTTGTCTACAAAATACGTTGAATTTTGAGAGGGGGGGGGGGGGATAAGGGGATCTGAAAATAGAAAGGAGGATGGAGGACGACCTCTGTATTATATATAATTACAAAAGAGGGAAGGGGGAAGGAGGGGAAAAGATGTAATATTAAAATAGAAGAGAAAGAAAGAAAAAAAAAAAAAACACTTTTTCTGTAAAAATAAAAAAAATAAAAAAAAAAACTCCACCCCAAACTTTTGTGTATGGTAGTAGTTTTTTGTTTTCTTTCCTTTCGAAGAGAAAAAAAAGACAAAGCGCGAAACAAAACAACTTTTGAGTGGGTTTGGGGGGGAGGGAGGGGGCTGGGAGATCTAGAGGAGGGGGGCTCGCTAGGGAGAAACAAGCCCTCTTTGTCATAAGCATGAAGTCGCGGATTTTCTAGTCTTGTCTTGTGGGGGGGGGGGGGCGAGAGAGGCGAGGCAAAAAAAGGAATTTTTTTCTTTTTCTTTCGAGGCTGGTGGGAGGGAGGAGAGAGGAGGAAGAAGAGGCGCAGGAAAGAAAGAAGAAAAAAAAAAAAGGAGGATAATCAATCTGTTCTTTATTGAGTGGAGCCCGGAAGGAAAGCCCGCCAAATGCTAAAACAGCAGAAAGAGAAGAAGAAAAAAAAAGTACACGACATGCTTTTTGGGAGTAGGTAGTAAGTAGTAGTAGTACACGCTTTTTTCTTCATTTCTTTGAAAACGCAGATGACGAAAACTTCCTGCTGAAAAACCCAACAACAAAAAAATGAACATTCTCTCTTTTTTTTTTATAAAAAACAAATCGCTCAAATAACCAACAATGTAAAAAAAAAAAACGGACGCAAAAAAAAAAAAGGCAACAGGCAATTTTAATTAAGAAAGTGGTATCATCGCAAAAGGACATTATGGCGCCATAATGCAAGACCCCGTGTGCCATTAAGCATAGAAAAAAAGGTTCTGGGAAAAATTATGCCAAACGTTCTACTGAAAACTCCGCGAAAGACAATGCAAAAGAGCAAAAGCCTCCGTTGAACCGAATAAATCCAGTGTTTTTTTTGGTGTTGGGTTTGACTTTGAAAGGTTAGAAAATGGGAGGATGGGCCTGCCCAAATCCCGCTGAAACGGAAGACCCATTTCTTTTTTTCTGGATATATCCAGACCTATTACTCCCTCTAAACCTTCGGCTTCTGCAGAATTTCCTCGCAGTTAGCATCGAATCCCTTGCTCCATTTCGCTATGCCCTCCATTAGAGCCTCTGTCGTCTCTAGCTCACGATCGAAACCGAATATAGAATTGATAAACTCGCGGGCGCTGCTCGCACCCATTTGGACTTGGACTTTTCCCTTGCTGCCCGTAGATGATCTGGCTGCTTTGCGCTCGGCGGCGGGCCACATGTATTCCTCACATGCCTTTAGAAGGCGATTGAGACGGGTCCAGAGACGGTCGCCGGCGTCGATGAAGCCCTCGACCATATCCTGGTTCTCTGGTTTGCGGATATGTTGCATTCCTTTTCGTGCGCGTTGGACTTTACCAGCGAGCTTGATCAGGAGTAGCCAGAAATTTCCGGCAAGGTCAGACTCCGGTGTCGCGGGTCCGCAGTGGTAAACAGTCCAGTCGTAGATCCACTTGCCGAGAGAGTTTGCGTCAAAAACACTGCCGAGAAGCAGGATAGGATCCTCAGTCGGGTCCCAGTTTTTGATTGAGTAGCCTGCCGGAATGTTTGCTCGGCGCGCATCCTCATCAGTGGCCTTGGGCGGTGGTTTCACTTGGGTGACCTTGGGCTTCTGTGTTTGTCCCGGCGCGGCTGTTTGGCTCCGAGGCGGAACAGCTGTTCTGGTACGTGTCGAATGCGAACGATGGCTCCGGCCCTGCGACGATGCTGATTGTCCATGAATTGACGTCTGCGGAATGTAGACGTAGCCGTCAGCATATTCGTATCTCTGTCGTCGCGCATCACCGAACGGTGGTTTGCAGTACTGACACGCGCGCTTCCCGCCACTGCTGTTGTGTACATAGACGTGACGAAATTCGCGATCAGAGCTACTTACAAATTCCGTGTTTGCGTTGGGCGACACATATCCAGGATAGTAGCCCGGGCCTGGTGTTGCATAGCCTGGTGATGATTGATAGCTTCCGCTTGCCCGTCTTGAGTGTCCCTTGGGTGAGTCGCGAGGCGATGACGGCGAGGTTGCCGGCATGGAGTAGCGCGGCGAAGAGTAATAGCCGTGAGGCCCTGCTGGCGACGGCGACGAGAGCGGAGTCGCGGTTGAGTACGTGGGATAAGGGACGTATCCCGGTGGCGGAGGAGGGTAGTTTGGTGTTGGAGAGAACATGTTTGTCGAAGAAGCGCACACTCTAGCTGGTTTTTATGCGCTTCCAAACGAGAAAGAAAGGTGTTATGCCCGAAATCGTAGGCACAAAGTGGAGGAGGTGGTGACGACGGTTGTCCCGTCACCGTGGTGGGTCGTTATGCTGAGAGAGGAAGAGGAATGGTTTTTGCTGTCTCTCACACATTCGGTCGTCCTTCTATGGGCGACTTGAGATAATCTATGGAGGGATCGATCCGGTTCGATCCAGAATGAATGCTTTGTCAGGTTTTTGATAGCAGGTTTTGGCAGGTACAAATGGTAGGTAGACTAAGAAAGCCGGAGGCTGGGCTTTTGGGGGGGGAGAGAGAGATATATAGTGGTGCGGGTGGGTCAGATCAGTCACTTTGGGGGCGCCAGGGGGGGGGGGCAAGGAATGCGAGTGTGTGGGCGCGGGACGAAGTGAAAGTGTGCGCGGGACGTGTGAAGGCGCTGTGACTGCGGTCGCGTTAAAGCACGCTATTCGCGAGAGCGCGAGTCACACCCCGGCTGAGATGGAAGCAGGGAGAAATAGAAGGCGAGCGGCGTCCCAATGGCGCCGCAATGTGATATTGCGGGCGTTGCTAGTAGTGCGTCGGGCAAATCCCCTTTATCGGGTGGTTGGAAATTGGAACCCAGGGGGGAAGTCGCTCAGAGTTTTTCTAGCGAAATTTGTGCCGAACACCACCAACAAACTACTCCTTCTCGGGCTCGGACCGTGGGATGTGGGATGCACCCATCACCACCACCACCACCACCTCCTCCTCCTCCTCCTCCTCTCCTCTTCTCCACCACCGGCCGGCTGCCTGCGTCTGGACACGCTACGGAGACAAGTACTGCGTGCGCGCAGTGTGCTCTGTATTGTGCAGAAGCACCACTGGAGGAGTACCGTACACTTGTACACATGCACACTGCATGCGCACCCGCAGCGCAGAGCGATGGCCCGGCCCGGGATAGGAGTCCGCTTTGCTCTTGTCGCTCCGCTCAGCTACATGGTATACTGTGTGTACCGTATACGTACCACGCCGAATACTCGGCCAACGCCCACTAATTGCTAATTATTCCCCTCTACCCTACGACGTCCTTCGCGGCCCCGGCGGGCACAGGCACAGCCCAGCAACACGCACAGGGAGCATGGTAGCCGTTGGGGGTCGCCCAACCCCCCCTGCCCCCTGCACAACCAGACGAGGACCCGCCCCCTGTCCTTGACCTGACCCTAACCACCATCACAAGAGTCTACCCCATGAAGTACCACCTGCTCGATCCATTTAACCATTCTACCTCTAACTTCCGCCAGGCTTCGATACCCTACATCGTTGCGTAGCTATTAGCTCCGGCCACTCATCATCCGAGAGGGGAGAGGGTACTAAGCTTCTCGACGCGAACTTGCCAGGTTTCGTCGCGCTGCTCGTTTGCTGCTGACCAACTAAGTGGAGGTGTCTCGAATCCTCGCCCAGGCTCCGCTGCGTAATCATAGACCAACCAACTGTCCATTGTCTAGCAGCTTCTCCCCTACGTAACCGTGCACCGTGAACTGCACCCACAAGCCACTCAAATCCCATTCATTGTGCGATGCGCAGCCCACCTCTGCGCACCGCAAATCTCTCGGCCGGATCTAGAGCGTCTCTTTTGGGCTCGCACGAGGTTGTTGTGGATGATGGTTGGGCGCGTACGAAGAGCTAGTGCCGAATACAAAAGCGAATCACCGCGCCAAAATTAGGATGAATTGCTGAGTTTTTCAGCGCGATGAGAGCACACATGCCCAGGGTCGGACTGTGTTACTCCGGTACTTGCTCGACTAAGGCAACGTCTCCGCCGGCGCACTAGGGATTCTTTGGCCCAGTTTCAGCCGCGAGCACAGGCTCCCAGTCCTGCGTGGAGCTGGTGGTTTGTCGGTACGAGGTAGATTGCGAGTACCAGAGCACTGGAAACGCCTAGGCTGCTTTTGGCGCACTATCAGTGCCTCGCTCGCCCCTGCACCACTTTTCTGCTGTTCTCACCAAGCGGGAGCCGCAACTTCGTCTGTGCTCGAAACAAGCTGCCTCTTTAATCACGCGCGGGACACAAAGAGTGGCAGAATGAGGGGCGGTCCCTGGCAGAGAGCGAGTGAAAAAATTTTCACTCGATACTGACTCTCGTCTCTACCCCCTAAAGTCTGTTGCGGTCGCGCCTCCCCGCCAGCCTCCCTCCCCCACTCTGCAACTCTGCAACTCGCGCAATGGGAGGCAAAACGATCGCGAGAATGGCGAGCGCCGACGGGCCTACGAGAAGACGGTGAGCAAAAAAGTACCGACGTCTATCAAGTCGTCTGTTGCCATTGATTCGCACGTCGTGATGACAACACACGTTTTTAGTGCCGCCTTCAGTTTGCAGCTTGGCTGCAGAGTCGCCGGGCAGGGGTCAGATCATTGCCCACAAAGGAAAAGCAGGTTTTCATGCGCAGCGGGAGTGAACTCATCAGCAGAGAGACACGACGGTACATTGGTGCCAGTGCAGCGGGAGCTATTGGGGGCTTGCAGATACCCGTCTGCAGCCAGATTTGGCAGTGTTGTGTGTAGGATGCCCCTCATCCATTGGATTGCGCACCATCAACACTGCTCCACCGCTCTAAGAAAGCACCAGTAGAGAGATGTCCAGCGTACGGCGGATGTCCTCCCTATCGCTTCCGACGCCATTTTGACATACATGGCATCGTGGGCTGAGCAACGACAGCATACAAACCACCCACTGCATAAGGCTCCACTGCCCGCTTGATGACACCTCATCACCCCGACTGCAGTACAGGTCTTGCGCTATAGGGCACGATCGCATAAGTGACAATAGGCAAACCAATCCCACCCACGCCCAGTGCATCATCATGCATCGATATTCCTGCTGTTTCGCTGGGCGCGCAGTCCTTTCATCCTCAAGGATCGCATGTGAAAACGCATTGTGCATCGATCGGAGCATCTCTGCGCCGGTTGTGCTGGGCCACCAAACAGTCCGGTCAGCGGTCAGCGTTTGATCAGTGTCTGGAGCCGCCCTCAGACGTCGAATTAGACTTTTGAAACACCAGCGGTTTCCCATTGGCGATGAGTCATGGCATAAGCCTCGTCACGTGGCCAATCAGGACGAGGTTTCAAAAGACCGTCCGCGCCCCAACCTCCAAATTACTATAGAGTAGTACGCATCCCAATAAACACCCCCAACGCTCCAGCCCTGAGCCTGTTTCCATGACGGTGCCGCCGACTAAGCCTCGCGGTCCCTAAGCCCGTCTGCCTGGAGCCGTGAGTCACTACGATGGGGGACGGGGGATTCGCGTGCCGTTCTCGTCCACTATCGCCCGCCGGGCACGCACCGTATAGAGCGCCTGTGGCGATCGCCGCGCCTTTGTCCTATCGGATCCTGTTTCCGCGTGGAAAGCGTCAAAGCAGAGGGAGGTTCAGAGTTTACCGCCAAGCCGAATGAACGCACGGTCAAAGGTTAACGAGCAGCGGAGGATGCAGGTCCCGATCGCCTCTGCCTCGCCACTATCCCAACATGTGCAGTCCGCTGGTTTAATTCGCCCGTCGACGGCGGATCCGAGCTCTTGCACCAGAATAGATGTCCAGCGCGGTTTCCCCGAAGGCTGATGGCGTTAATTTGTCACATGCGTGGGGGAACCTCGTCAGAGCGAGGCGCAGACCAGAACCGCTCGATCAAGATATGAGTCGACTGGAGTTATCTTGGTCGGTGGACCGCGAACGGCGGGACCATTGGCGATTGAAATTAGATTTCAGCTTCTCGTTTAGAGTCATCGCTGTCACATTCCCAGCCGCAAGCCGCTGCCGCGCCAGACCCGATCACACGGAACCCAGATGGAGATCTGCAGCCACCAACACGCATGTAGACTGGAACGACAAGAAAAGATCTGCGCGGCAGCAGGTATCGCGACCCGGCAAGTTGAGGGATCCCCTTCTCAACCCCTTTTATCACCCGACTAGGCTATCCCAGTTTCTACCTCCGGAGCTGGCTAGCACTCCGACCTCCGTGATGGGTGGCGGCTTGCTGACGACGCCGCAATTTAATTTTCACTAACTATAGCCGGGATAGGGTTGGCTAGGAGAATCGCCAAACCCTGACGGAAAATTATGGTGGCATATGCTTCCGGAATGCAATCGCATTCGCGATATATTTCCCGACCAGCCTGCATCGCCAAATCGACTTGGATTTCCCGTTTTGCCGCTAAGGGTTCTGACCGCTTAGAAAGCCGCCAAATGCCTAAAGGGCTAGGAAAAACAAGATTTCGGGGTTGCCCCTTGGGAGGATATGAGAAAATACCGGATGGGCAGAGGGGCTAGTAGTGGAGATTTGGTCATTCAATTTGCTCAAATCGGGGATCAAAATCGAAACTAGTTTGCACCTGTATAGTAACTTTGAATTCATATATTCTACGTTGTAAAATGCTCTGCTCCGTACATGACCCGCTTTCTAGACTCTAAACACGGGTTTCCAAGGAACAAAAAACACGTCCTAAATAAGCATCATCCGAAAGTAATATATACATACAAAAAACTCTTAAAAACTCTTCTGCCTGCCAAAACCACCACCACTTTCCCAGCAACCACCAGCACCCAACCCACGAATTCCCAATAACCAAGGGAAAAAAAAAAAAAAAAACCTTTATATACGTATATACAAATATAAATCGTTAACAACCAAAGAAAAAAGTCTCCGTTCTAGCTGGCACAGACTTCTGGACTGCAGACGGGAGATGCGGGGGGGGGGGGGATGATAGAATTGGATGGGGATAGAAGGGAAGTAGATACCTATAGCGTAACGTAATTTCTAAGACCCGGTCTGAAATGGTTGATGGGGATTGGTGTTTTTTTTTTTTGGGGGAGGGGGGGATTTGTTTTTGGTATTTTTTTTTTTCTTCTTCCAGGGCGGTTTTGTTTTCTCGCCGCCGTGATCTGTGAATACACACACACACACACACATATATATACATATATACATATATACGTATATACATATATCGCGTCACGGTGCCAATAATATACTCGGTTCCGCGTTTGTTACACAGTTGCCAGCGGACTTCGGTTTGGGTTGCGGAAACGAATCGAGTAATTGGGTGAACTGGTTAGTTGGTTGGTTGATTAGTGGTGTTATGGTAATGATGATGAGAGAATGTGTGTGTGTGTATGTGTGTATGTATGTGCATGCCGGCGGAGGAGGCGTGCTTTGTAGTGGTGCTGTGGCTGGCGATGGGCTGGGATACCAGGGGTGTCTGCCCGTATACTCTCTGCCGCGATGTGGGAGTGTGAAATGTTTAGTAGTAATAACAATAATAATACTAGAGCCTTGTCGTTCGGTAGGGTGCTCCGAGGTCTGTTTATCTATCTATCTATGCTTGAGTTCTCTAGCTGGCTGGGAATTGCGCTTTGTTTGGATCGATCTGATACGATATGTTGGTGGGTGCATGGGGTTTGGTCTTCTGGGGCGTTAGGGTTGTGGAATGGTGGACTAGAGTGGGCGATTAAGGGGGGGATAGGATTGGTTGTGTCTGGGGTGAAGCTGTCGTTTTGATTTTTTTTGGTTTTTTTCATTTCTTGATGTGGTAATACCACCTCCCTGAGAATGGGGTTTATATTGCTTTATTGGAATGCGTGGAGAGAGCGATGGAGGAAAATAGCAGAAGGGGAGGGAAAAAAAGAACGCCTGAATTGTGAGGCCGCCGGTGAGAAAGATGATAGAGGGAGAAAGATATTTGAATAGGAATCTGGGGAGGGGTTTTTTTATTTGTTGGGGTGGTGGTGGGTAGATCGCCAAGTGGTGGCGTTTGTGCTAGGGGAGTTCTGGGGAGTGGGAGGTTTGTTGGCCTGATTGATTGGCAGTAGTTGTTCCGTTCAACTCTTTAAAGCCTCTAGGCGTCCTCGCATTTCCTCCAGGACCGTTTCTTGATCTTCTTCCTCCTCTTCTGGTGTCTCCTGCACTGGCTTCTCGTCGGCCTTTTTGACTTCTACCTTCCCGAAGCGCCCTTGTAGAACCTCTCCCAATACCTTATCGACCTCCGCCTCAGCTTCCTCGTCCTCGCCTTCCAAGAGCTCATCGTCTGGTAGGCTATCTGCTACCATTTCCTCAATTATCCCTGCTTTTACCAGCTCTTGGCTTAGCTCCCTCATCGTGCCCGTGAGCTCTGGTAGCCGCACTAATGAGTTGACGTCCTTCATGATGCCAGTGCTGACCCTGATGCTGCCTTCGATCTTGCGGACAGCAAAGGCCTCGTTGACCTGCATGCTCACACTCTGTAGCTGCGCTTTGCTGGTCGCAAGGCGCTGTGACTGCTTGCGCATGCGGATGAGCTCGCGGGCGAAGGTGCGCGTTTCGTTGGAGGCCTGTTTGGCTTGGCTTGGGTTTCGCTGGGCACGTTTGGAAGACTGGAGGATGAGCGCCTTCGTCTTTTGCTCGACGGCCTTAAGCTGGAGAAGATCCCGGTCGAGTTTGCGGGTATTGTTGCGGATCAGTTGGTTGCATTTGCGGAGCTGGGGTTCTCAAATCAGCGGTGGTGTCTCTACTAGAGGGGCTGGAGGGGACGCACTTGCGCAGCAGGATCAGGCTTCCAGAAGATGGACCGGATCGACTCCATGGCCAGAGGCTTATATGGGCGATTGGCGCCCCCCGGAGCAGCTTTGGCAGAGTTGATGTGCAATCAGCGGGGGACAGATGCAGCGGTTGACGCTGATGCTGGCGGCGGCGCCACAGAGCCTCATGGTGGGTCCAGGTCACGCCTTTTGCACTGCATCGGCGGTCTGGGCGACGAGCAGCGTGCGTTCTCCCTTGAAGCCAGTCTACTCTACATATCTCGCCCACGGCAGCCCGCCCGTCGAGGGCTCTGTTGCGATGCATTATTTTGTGGTGCCGACGGTGTTGTTCCATTGGCTTCGTGGGGTTTCCATCACTGCTCCCGCCAGTTCGCTAAACAATGACTTGCACTGCAGCTGCTGCGATTGTTATTTACGCTGTTGCTCCCGCTTCAACACTCTCCGTCCTCAACTCCTCTTCCTTCTGCACCGTCGGCGAATCAACTTGGTGAACTGCAAACTGAGTTTCTTGTCACTGCATCTACCAAGATGTCTCAAGCAACCCCAGAAGGTACGTAGCTGCTGGGTCCCTTAGGCTCTCTTTTCTGTCGCTTTGTGCGGCTCGGCCATCATCAGCCTCATGGTCGGATTTGCCAATTCCTGTTACTGCAAATGTCTATGTCCTCGGCCTTTACAGCTTCCCGCAAGAATCAAGGTCTGTTGCTGACTACTGTGCTGCTAGTCCTGTGGGCCCAGCGTTCTTCTGCTTCTGATGCAGCGAAGAATTTCATCTATCTGACAATCGCCACACCTGATGTGCTCGCCACCTCTCTCAACCTTGAGCTCACGCCTACTAGCCTTACCTTCACAGGCCATAGCGAGACAAAGAACATCACCTATCACGTCCAGCTTGAGTTCCATGGCGAGATCGACGTCGAAAATAGCAAGACAAACCACACAGCTAGAGACGTGGAACTGGTCTTGAGAAAGAAAGAATTAGCGGCTGATTACTGGCCTAGGCTATTGAAGGATAGCAAGAAGGTGCATTTCTTAAAGACAGACTTTGAAAAGGTGAGTATCTTAACTATAATTAACTTTCACATATCTTTGATTGCCTACTAATCTGCTGTATTTTTGTTGCAGTGGATGGATGAAGAGGAACAAGATGGTGCCCCAGATGAAGATTATATGAACAATTTCGGCGGCGGCGGCATGGGCGGTGGTGATGGCGGATTTGGTGGCATCGACTTCTCTAAACTAGGTGGGGGTGATATGGGCGACATGGGCGGCATGGGCGACATGGGCGATATGGGCGATATGGGCGGTCTGGATGATGGTGACGTATGTGCCCTAGCCAAGCCTGTCCTCTCACTTAATAGAGATACCTGTTTGCTGACTGCTCTCTAGGATGATGAACTCCCCGACCTAGAGGACGAGAACAAAGATACTTCGGTCGAAGGAACCGAGGCTGACATTGCTCCCGCTAAGGAGACTGCGGAGGCAGCTGCTCCTAAGATCGAGGAGGTATCCTAGACGTTCGGAATCCAGACCCCCTTTTATCTTTAATAATCACTCACGTCCGTGAATCGGGGGCGGTGGAGGGGGAAGAGAGCGCACAATGAACCTTTACTTTTGTCACTAAAGCGCTTTTTCTTCTTTGAGGGAACGATGGATGCTGGAGATGAAGGGTGGGCTTCGTGTGTGCGATGAGGATGTAGAGATGGGTCCCGGGATAGGGGATGGGGTAGGTAGTGTGAGGACAGGAGAGGTGGGCATCGGTTGAACCATCATTCTTCTTTTCATTTCTTTCTGAGCTCTCTCCAGAGAAACTTAAACTAAAATAAAAGCCTATCATGAATTGAAAAATTTCATGGCCTTGGCTCTTCTCTACCTACCTACATTTTCCCATCCCTCGTCCCCTTAGCGGGTCTACTGCCAGCGGAGTACACGTGCATACTAGGTTCTCTGCGTGTAGGCAGTGCTAGAGAACATAGTAGAGTGTCTTGGAGATTTTTTATATTATGAGGGACCGGGTTAAGCAGGATGTGTTCTTAGTGGATAGGATGGGGGGTTAAAGCACGAGCGAGTGAAGGCGCAGGTCGCAGGAAAATTAGCTATTATTTAATTCCTCTGGCGGAGGGAAGCTATGGTACAGAGGTACGGACTGCCTGCTATTTGAAGGTGAGGGGGGGAGGGAATTGCTGTATGTGAATGGGATGGCGGCAAATAGGAAATAGTTTTAGGGTTTGCGTATCTCTCCTCCGATGACGCTGATAGGCTGCCTCTGCAGAGCTAAAGGTAGAAATGAAAAGAGGTCCTGTGTCGCGAGAGATCGATCCCAATCTGTAGTTGTGGTGATGGTAAAAAAAGCAAATTTGGATGACCCTCCCTCTTGCTAGTAGGGACCTCGCCGAACAGACGCGAAAAGTACGAATGTTCTCCCTCTTCCCCCGAAAGGCCTTTGGCACCCAACAGATTGTGATGTCCGAAAATGAGGCCGACCCGACCCGTGCAGTTGACTAAACCGGTGCAAGTGGCAAAGGAAAAAGGGACAGGAAAGGCTCGGCTTGGAAAATATTGGCGGTCTGTAGGTTGTGTCCGAACGAGAAATAACCCATGCAGCGAAGCGAAGTAAGGCAAGCGGGGGGAGCCGCAGGATTGTATGCAGAGGAGCGTTGAGGTTTCGTTCTTGGACCACCTATGGAGGGCAGATAGTATGAAGGTAGCATAAACATAGGATACTGGCTAGCTAGAATCTCCGAGGTAAGTGTAGGGGTGGCTCGTGAACGTAGTTTGCCGTAGAAGAGTGCGGATTCCGCAGCCCTCTCAGGGGCGAGTGATGTGCCGATTTAATGGGCGAAATGGAATACCGCGCTCCACACTGTATATGCTCCGATCGTAAAAGAGACCTAGAGCGCCAACACCAGCAAAGATGAAATATCCGCCGTGCGATGCAAGCGATCAAGGGCTTGAGGGACAAACGCCCTAAAACACTGAAATTTAGTGGGAACAAGAAAATGTAGAAATAAGCGATACGAGGTCGACATGTGGTAGTAGCTACTGAGCTTCACTCCTTGGCTCAATTCGATGAGGTTTTAAGCTGAACGTTAAAGATAACAGTGGGCACGGCAGTTGTAGGGACCCCGCTGTCATTCAGCTTGATCGTCTTAGTTCTTCCTTCTCCACCTCATCAGAAATGCCTTACTGGTCTTCCATAACCTTTTCCAGAATGCCTCCCTCCACCTGGTTAGACGCGGTGGTCTGGTCCTCCTTGCCCGTATCAGTAATGCCTCCCTCCAATTGACTAGATACTTTACTCTGCTTTGCTTTTTTCCGGTCAATCATAAATTGTAATGGGTCATAATCACCCTTCACCACGATTCGCAAATTCTCGCCCATTATTGTGGCCCCCATGTTCTCGTTTTCGACGAATAGGTTGAACAGTGGCCTAATAGTTGGCCCGAGGTCCCGTTGGCGCTTCAGCATATTATCGTAAGCAACTGTCGCTCTACGCCTCTTCTCCCTCTCCTTCGGGGTGAGCTCAGCATCGGGGGTTGGCTTCTTAGTGAGAAAAGCCGGGAGCCGACGACTCCCAGTACCGGAGGACGACGAGCCAGCGGGTTCTGTAGCACTCTTATTTCGCCACTCTGTGAAAGAAGTGAACGGCATGAGCTGACGTCCTTCCGTATCGTTAAGGAACTGGTGCGGGAGTCTAGACCCGTGGTCGTCTGTGATAGTCATTAGTTTGATCTTAACATGTTAGAGAGGGTAATTTACTCATAGGATCAGCGCGAGGCCCAAGCCCGAGAGTAGACTTCACCGGTGCTAGATGGCATTCCTCCATATGGGCGTCCCAAGGGTCTGCGTGGTTGAAGTCGGCAGGCTTCTTGATGAGGCTTGATTCGCCGTTATCACCACGGCATTCGACGAGCTCCCCGCAGCCGCGCCAGTGGCACTGGTAAACGTCATTGACCAGTTTGCGATGGACTACGGTAACGTGCCTTCGAAGGGTAGCAAAGTTGTGTAGTTCAGCTTTGCACCTTAGCCATTCGCACTTAAACACTATATAGCCCGAAGGACCAGGATCATGTGCAGGAGAAGTTGGCGTGGCAAACGAGGCGCGACGGCGAGCAAAGGGTGTGTATTCCGCCAGTACACTTGGGGAACGCGAACGAATCACAACTGATGGGGTTGTGCTAGGTACGATTTCGTTTCTTAATCCACTCGGGCGTGCCGGCGTTGAAGACCCATGTTGTTCGATGTTACCAGACAGGTCATTGCCTCGGCCGGCTCTAACAAGGGACGAGCGATTTTCCTGTCCAGCCTCCTGGTCACTGGGGGTATTCGTGTTTCTAAATGAAACAAGTACAGCACCACTGGAGAACGAGGACGGTGGCGAACGCCCGCGCTTTGGCGAATTGGTATTGCTAGCAAGGAGGCTAGTGTCCCTAGGGTGCGGACCGCTGGTGTTGGCGGGCGTCTCATTGCTAGCCTTTGCGGCTTCTTTAGTGTTGTGGAGCTGCCGCGCAATCGCCTTCAGGCCGCTGCTAGTCGCGCCCACCCTCTCGGTGGCCATTATCCCGCCGTTCGCTAGCTTGGGCAACCCGGGCGGCAGAGTCTCTTCGTCGATAGCGGCCCAGTAGATGGCGCTGAGTTTTGCCCGCTTTTGCACACGGGCGGCTTTGGCCCTGAGGCGCTCAGCGTGTGCGTTAAGAGGCCTTGTATTAGGGTGTTTTCCAATGGCAATAAGAACGTCGTGGGAGATTCTCTTGGGGTTGTATGCTGGGTACGTTCCTGCGCAACTCCGCAGACGAGGATTGGCGCTGAAGGCTTCTCTGAGTCGCGCAGACTTGCGGTTCACACGGGTCTGCAGTGCAGGTGCAGTGGTGCTCTTGGGCGTGGAGGTCCCCGAACCAGCTCTGGAGGGCAGCATGCTGGCCGGTTTGCTGGTGGTGGGTTCGTTTGTCACTGTGGCTTGGCTGTGGCTGCTGCGGTGCCGCTCTAAGTAGCCCAAGTGGTCTGGCAGCTCTGGCTCTAAATCATAGGGGTCCTGCATGAGGTGCTCAATGTCAGCCAACGAGCCCCTGTGTGGTGGTGGGGGCTCTCTCGCGGTGAGGAGCGTAGGTGCAGTGAGGAGTGGTGAAGGCGAGAAGCCTGGAAAGTTAGCGGTAGTGCGGAGCGATCCCTTCAGAACGGCTTTCAAAGGAGGCCCACGACTGCGACCATCAAGCGAACTATGCAAACACTTATCGATGACACTACCCTCATCTTCGTTTGACTTGCTTTTCACACTCTCGGGCTCTGCAGTAGCTACGTGCTGGTGCAAAGGCTGGTGAGGAGCTGGCCCATTCACTGTCTCTACTTCCTGCTGCATTCTCAGGCCATTCAAAGGTGTCAAACTTCCAGCAGTGTTTGCGGCGTTCCCGATCAGCTGGTCGCAGTTGTCCTGGCCGCAGAGCCTGGTATTCCCATCACATTGTCTCGCCCCTTGCATTTCACTATGAACCAATGAAGTTTGAACATTACGCTTGGCGCCAGTTAAGCCCAGGGCACCCCCAGGGCCGCTGCGCATCTCATGTGCGACCGAATTGCCATCTGACTTTTTCAGGTGTTGAGATGTCGTATCTGATCTGGCCTGAGCGGTGTTCTTGTTTGTTCTTGGTCTACCACCGCCTCTTTGCTTATCTCTTAGATTTGATATTTCACCATTTGGAGTGAGAGGTGGTGCTACAATTGGCCCAGAAGATAGGTGAGCTGCGCTGGTGTTTTGGGCTATAGCATTCAAACCAGTGGTAGTCACATGTGCATGCGTATTGTGCTGGTGGCTATCGTTAATAGCTGGTGGTTGCATCTCTGAGTTGCCTTGGACTATGTCTTTTGCTGTCAAGGGCTCTCGGGTTTGAAGGGATGCGGTTGGGTCCGAATCCGGTACCGCGGCGAGTAATGCCTTTGCAAATCTGACCCTATCTAGCCTGAACCCCATCGTTTCGATATTCTCACACAGCTCTTCATAATTGGGTTTCCTGTCCAATATCGTACAGATTTGCTGGGGTGTGATCGCCCTTCCGAAATTCTCTGGCACAGATGAGAGGAATCTAACCGCATTGACCCCGAGAGCTTCCTTCTTTGACTCTGTCCATACAGACGTGGCTCTCCCTGGAGGTGTGGCATACGTCTGAGCAGATACGTTGTGTGACTGAGTGGGCATAGGAATGGAGGAAGGATCTTGCGTAGACCTAAGGTGGTGAGGCTGTATATATCCAGGGTATCGGGTAGTCGTAGTTCCAATCACTTGGTGAGGTGTAGGTCTAGAGAGTGGAGATGACACAGATCCGGCGATTGTGGAACTAGAGGCCTGAGAAACCGGAGGCCTTAGTGGTGGGCGGCGTGTAGATTTCGAGGATTGTGTTGAAGAGCTAGGTGGAGGGAGGAGAGACCCAGGGTGCAGCAAATGTGACCCGGTGAGAGTAGAGTCAAGGGTTGCCTTCGTTAACCCTGCCTGTGGTTCTTTTGGTACACTGGTGTTTGCTGCGTTTTTGCTGCGTATTCGGGTTTTTGCTGGGCTTTTGGCCCTTTTGGCAGTCTTTCCCTGAGTCCTGGAACGAGGGCCTTGACTAGGGGTGCAGTCTACTATCCTCTGTTGCTCAGTTTGGCTCGGTGATGTCATATGCGGGGATGCCTTGCGATACATTACTGTCAGTGATAACTCTCTAGACCCACATAGGGGGATAGGGGATAATTTCCCCGGTTCCTAGGGCAGGGTACACAACAAGATACTTACATTCTTCACTTGCTCTACTGCTTGATTGAATATACTAGGATCTTCTTGCATAAGCTGCATCATCTTTTGTATCATCTCCCTCTTTCTTAAACCCTCAGTGCCCTCGTTCGCAGTCTTTTGAGCTCCTGACTCCTTCGTTTCACTGATCTGGCTTTCAGCAGGGGCGTGATTTGGGCTATTAGGTGTGGCGGCACTAATAGCATTCTGTGCTTCGAGGGTATTGCTCCAGCCGGTTCTTTCCGGAACAAGGTGCTGGTGTTCTTGATGTGATTGTATATTCGAAGCGATATTGGCGTTAGTACTATATAAGGTAGCTTGTTTCGCACGTTCAGCTTCTACAGCTTCCGCAGCTTCAATCTGTCTACGGTATTCATGGTATGGATTGTAAACATGGCTGGGGTTAACTGTCGTTGGTGTACTCGGTAAAGGGCTTTGAGGACGTTGTTCATGCTGAATTGCGTTGGCCCAGGTAGATGGAGGTGGTGCACGTGGATCTATTTGTCGATGTTGCTGAGCGGGAGAGGTTGGGGCGGCAGCTCTACTTGGCTCGATGCCTGAACCTTGGTGATTGCGTTGTCCCTGAGCTGTAGGATCGGAGTGTTGATTCTGGCGCAGAACGTGGGGAGTGTAGGTAGTATTTTGACCGCTGCCAGAACTATGTGCTATCGTGTGGTCATGCTTCTGCTGTGAATGGTAAGTGTCTATATCTGGTTGTTGAGCTTGTCGAGATGTATGAAGATGCTGATTCGCTAACCCTCTCATTTCCCGAGTTTGCTCGTTAGGTGCTTGTGCTTGGTAATGTGTCTGTATAGCTGAATGCTCCTGGGTATGAGCCACCACAGGTAGAGTTCCTCTAAACTGCTCATTTACTGTAGTCTGCGCTGCCCGACCAGTGCCTGTCCCAGAAAACTGTAATCCAGATGCATAGGCTAGGCTTCCCAGCGCAGACATGTCATAGGATAACACTTCTGCAGCCTCCCGGCCAGCATTGTCCTGGCCTCCAGTAACTTGTATATTCTCCGCTGCCCCGGTCCCTCTAGCTCGACTTGGAGTAGCGCCTACTTGTGTATTACTGTACCACTGACTGCCGTAGCTGGGGCTATTCGAATTGTCTACCGAACGGCTCTGAATATATTGTTGGTGGTGGCTGTTCGCAGGGTAGCTGATGCTTGCTGTTGGGGGCTGGTAGTAGTAGGAACCTGAGCTCTGTTCCTGAACATGGTGATCTAAGGTATTACTAGATGACTGTATGTTCCTATCTTGAGAGGGCCGGTATTGCCTCAAGTGATTGAAGTCATGGGAAGTCATCCTGACAAGCCTATTGAGAGTTCTGTGAGATAGGCCGGCCCATGAGCACGCTAAACGTCAAGCATGAGAGGTCTAAGGTCACCTTAGCGGAAAATCATCTAGCGTATAGGGCCCAGCCTCATATCGGACCTGAATACACTCTATGCAGTTGTTAGGGAAAGGCCGGTATATTCTGGTAAGTGTCAAGGTTCAAACAAGTTATCGCGCATGAGAAACTACGCGACGAACTCTCGGTCACGCGATCTGGAAAAGCGGCAGGGGGTCGGCACAGATGGTAGTTCTGAAGCGCCGTACCGTGACTGCCTCATTTCTATTATGTAAGCAGCCCACAACGAATTTGAGTCGAGGTGTTGATGCACCTGAACCTCTGCTCTAAGCATCACGACCTGCGCCGATAAGAGTCAACTTTTGCGAGCGATGACTAAAATAAACTCTGGTAAGCATTGTAATCTTTGCCGTCAACATTTTTCAGACACACCTGTCACTAACGCCTGGTTGGTTCACAGCTCTCCACTCGTCACGGAGGAAGTCGCGCAAAGCGCACTTCAGTGCTCCCTCTAGTGTTCGCCGGACCATCATGAGCGCCCCATTGAGCAAAGAGCTCAGAGAAAAGCACAATGTATAAATTATTTGAATATCATATCTAGCGGTCCTTAATGGAACTCTGCTCATAGCAGCAACATCGCTAACATATAAATCGCACATGCTAGGTCCGCTCTATCCCAATCCGGAAAGACGACGAAGTCCTAATCACCCGTGGCTCCAACAAAGGCCGCGAGGGCAAAGTCACGTCGGTCTACCGTCTTAAATATGTCATCCACGTCGAGCGAGTTTCCCGCGAGAAGTCTAACGGACAATCTGTACCCATCGGTGTCCATCCATCCAAAGTGGTTGTCACAAAGCTAAAAATCGACAAAGATCGTGAGAGCATATTGGAGAGAATTGGCAAGGGCAGAGAGGAGCGATCGAAGGGTAAGGGCAAGGCATAGGAAGGCGGTATGGGATATTGGTGTCTATGGAATGGGTATTTTTCTCGCTGGACAAGAGGTGTGGATACGGCGATGTATCACAGTCGCAAGTAAAATGAAACCATTGCTCCAAGTGCATCTAATAGACATTTAGTGATACCCTCCGTTCTTCCTAATCCTAATCCCCCCCCACATGAGAGCGCAAGATTATCTCCTCGCCAACCTCCTACCCTCGGGCGGAATTTCCTTTCATGGTTGGAGAGGTAAACAACTCGCGCAGAGAAATCTCGACCGCCCATTCGATTCCTTCATTGGATCGGAGGAGTGGTCTCTCGTCTGCAGACTCCCCCTTAAACCTTAAAGGTTGATGAAGTTGGGGGTTTGATGGTGAGAAACACGCATGAAAGCCGTAGCCGGAGCCTACGGCGACGGGACGGACGATAGGCAGTCTATGTCATACTCGCTCTCAACCTTGTTCTCTGAATATATCGAACCGCCATTTTTCGCACAATCAATAAATGAGGATCACCTGGAGGATATATATATATATCATATGCTGGCTATAGGGTAGAAAGAGGATAAAAGTAAAAGGCTAAATTACTCCCCGAAGCGCCGGCTACAATTTGATTAAAACAGCAAAAAATATCCGCGGATGGATTGCAACGCCATGGTAATTTTAAAATAGAACATATCTATGCGGTTTTAATCAACCGTTGGGGTCGACATTACTCCCCGTCCGTAGAACTCGCTGATTGTGCCAAACTTATCATTAGACCGTTGAAGCGCATCTAGAAACATATCATGTCTATCCGCAGACTCGTCTTGCGCTACGAATGAGTAAGCAACTATAATCCGTCGTGACCCCTGCAGTGATGGATTTACCTCTTTTTATAGCACGAATTGTCGCGTTTTGGGTTGCACACTTGGGACATTCCACGTTGTCATCAACCTGGTTTAGGCATCTTTGATGGAAAGAGTGTTTGCACAAGAAATGTACAGCGGGAAGGTCCATGGGCCCGCCACATGCCGAACAGCGAGTAGCTTGGAAGACGGCGGGCTTGCTTCCGAGTTCCTCGATCTCCTTTTTCTTGGTTTCAGTCTCCGTTCGATAGCTTTCGATAAGTCGTCGGTTCTAGGAAGTCAGCCTACGTAAAGGAGAAACTACTGTGCAAGGGTAGGTATACATTGGAAATCTCCTTTCTCTCTCGTTCGATCGTATCGCTAAGATACCTTTTGACCATTCCCATTGTAGCAACAGCGTTGGTGCTTAATGTCTGTATAACTTGAAGTGGTGCCATCAAGCCATCTTCATCAATCTTTTTCAGCACAGCGTCCAGTTCTTCTCCCGCTTCCATAAGAATTTCGGGGCTTGAGATAAAATAAGCGAGTGCGGCAGGGTATAGTTGCGGTTCGTCTTGTCCATATTTTTTTAGCGCCTTAATTGCGCCAACTGTATCATTTGCGGAGGTATACGATCTAAAGATGTCAAATCTCAGCCCCTCTTTCTCGCGCACTAAGACGGTGCCATCCTTAAAATTGGAGAGGTGAGAAAGGAGAAGGACGTTCGAGCTATCGATAGGTATCTTTTGGGTGTTAGTAATTTGTATTAGGGTAAGAATTCCACTCGCCAGACTCACCGCCCCATCTTCTATCAACTTTCTAGCCTTCTCCTCCCATTTCTCTCTCTCTTCGCCCTTCTTCTCGTTCGCAGAGTGTAAATACATCTCAAACAGAGTTGTGTATAGGTCAACTCTGTCTTCCTGTTTTAGGCCCTCGCCCTTCAAACAGGCCTCAAGGAAAACTATGAATTGAGCCGAATGACCCACAAAAGAAGAGAAGGCCGTCCGTGGTTCGGGGGGAGTATATACTATGGGAGGTTCGTCTGTGGTGTCTTGAGTAACCTTTGCCATGGAAGGTGTAGTAGTGCCACTAATACTGGGTAGAGGAATTAAGGCGGCCAAATTTCTAACAGTGCCGGCTGCACCATTTTGTGGTACCTGGCGATCTGCGAGTCCCATATCCCCTCTTGGCTTGTATCGGCCAGTGTAATACTCTATGAAGAGAGTAGTCGTACTTTCAGGGCAATGCTCTAGTAGTAACCTAGCATATTTCATGAGATTGCTATACGCCTGCGCGAGTAAGCGGATGATCGTTTGGGCTGATCACGGGGGTTACTGACGATATCGGGCTCTAGCCTCCAGATATAATCTAAGGCCTCAGCATACTTTTTGGAATCATCGACCAGAATATCAATGACTAATTCGCTTTCCCCATGTTTTGTAGCGAGATACGCGGCTTGTTCAAAATAGCCGCCCTGTCGGCACATGGATATTGCAGTCTCAAGGTCAAATTTTAAATCGCCAGGAGATTTGATGAACTTTTCCAGTTTGTTTACATCTTTCAGTTTGGCGTAGCAATTTAGCAGCAACGTGGTATGGTCTGCTGTTGCCTTGTGGTGCTCATGAAGTTCTTCTAGAAAGTCTATAAGGTTTTGTATTCGTTGTGTGTCCAGGAACTATTCTAGTTAGTCTCAGTCAGACACTTCACGAAGGATACATACCTTTCGAATGACCTGAGATGGTTCTGTATTATCAATGGCCTTTAAATATTGTTGCATGGCACCGTCAAAATCGCCTTTCTGGTACAGGAAATCACCATATTTGCGGAATATGATGTTTTTCTGGGGTGATTCCACGCCAGCCTTTTCCGCCAGATTTATTGCTAGGACATAGAGGTTGCGTTGGTACAGGATGTCTAGTTTCTGGTGAAGTGATTTTTCGTGGTACCGTTGAAGCTAGCCAATTAGTGCTACTCTTAGTATCTTAATAGGAGAACACACCTTTCCATCCAAGGTGAGCACGAAAAGGTCGCCCCACTCAACAAAGAGCGCTTTGACTTGTGCGACCATCGACTCCGTGTGGGCCACATATTTTAAATCAGTATCCAATAGTGTGAAAGTTGTGGCATCAAACAGGCCGTCAGCTTGGATGCCCCCAAATCTCCTTAGCGCACTTGGCCTAGAGGAAGCAGTTGACTGTGGAGGTGACACCAATGCGATGTAGTCCTTGTAGATGCTGACGAGCATTTTTGGACCTTCATAAGCGTAGCAGGAGCCACGTCCGTTAGGACCGTAATAGTATATAGCATCATCCCGTACGACCACAATGTTGCCATTTCTCCGATCCACAGTCATACACCCAACGCCACATCCTGCTTCCTCTAGTACCCTTGCAGGCTGGCCTTGTCCCCTTCCTAAGACAACTAACGTGAGTATCCTCCCTGTGGTCGAAAGGTAGAGCGTTGTGATCTTGCTGCCCTCGCGAAACTCTACTCCGGTCACAGGTTCGTCTGACTCGAACACAGTACGCTGCTTCGCACCTCTGTCGTGTATCAAGTCACCTCTAATAACAGTAACGGATCCATTTGCGAAACCGACAGCGAGCTGGGAAAGGTCGTCGAGGGCAGCGAATGCAGATATCTTCGTCAGTCAGATGGTGGCATAGTAATGGGGCTATAGTTTATCTTACCGGGAATTGTTTGCGACTGTTGTGTATCGACAGGGTCGATTGGCATCTAGGTACCCCGGTCTTCCTTTCCGGCTTATCCAACGCCCAAACCTTCAGAACCGGTTCGCCGGACAGATCCTCCTATAGAACGATCAGCCGAATTCCAGTAGTGTCAAGCCGGTGCTCACAGATATTGTTACGAGCAACGACGTTCCTTCCACTTGTTTCATATGTGTGATGGAGCCAGTTTCGTGGGCTTTGAATGACCTGGCGACCTTGAGAGTCTTCGATAGAATTCGGACGTAGCCATCTGAAGTACCTAAGAAAAGGTTTTCAGAGCCTGAGCATAGACAACTGATATCATTGCTCTGAGTGAGTCAGCGCCAGCCGTGATGGGGTGGTTGTCACCAACAAACCTCGAGTGTCAGCACGTTTTCGCTGTCTTCGGGCGGCTTCACCTGTGACACGTCGAAAAAATTGAACGCTTTCCACTGGAGCTAAGTTAGACATAAATCATGGGGTAGCCAGAATATCTCACCGAAGTTAAGGCCATTTCGGATATGGTCGTGGAAAATGAGCACCCTCGAGGATGGCGTTAGACGCTAATCGGAGCGGAACATCACAAATCTCCGTGGCTTGGCATCTCAGCATAATTTTCATCGGTTCCAGAGAACTATAGTATAGAATTCAATCGCCGGGTGATCTAGCGACCATAATACTCCCTTGCCACCTTACAGTTTTCAAATCAAGATCTCTAAGGGTTATTGTGTATGCCCTTTTCTACTTCGCATGCCATTCGTGATGTACACACAACCCTAGAAAATAGACTTGGCAGAAACAGAAATCGAAAGCTCGTCGGGAGGGAGCAGCAATTTTAAGATACAAAGGTTTCTGGTCAGACGTGCCGGCCACCTGCGGAATTAAAAAGGCTAAAAAAAACTCGGCTGCATCCTATTATTCCTTGTCCCATGCAGGAGAATTAAAATTGCTCACTATGAGGAATAACCAAATCAGTATATGAAGACTCAGACTTGATCCCAGACAGACTCACCAAAACGTCGCCCTCATCGTCCATACCAACGTCTCCACTACCATTTGTCGCAGCGGGCTGGGCGGCTCCATTGGGGTTGGCAGCAGTATTGGTCCCTGTAATACCTGTCTGGCCTGCAGGCCCCCAGTAGTCGGCCATCTCGGCGTCAAGCTCATCGGCGGTTTTCGGCTTAGGGCGACCGGCGTTACGACCGCGGCCACGGCCACGGCCACGAGCAGCGCGTCCACGAGTTCCCTCAACATTACCGGAAGACTTTGTAACGGTAGCTGGCTTGGGTTGACCCTTAGGTTGTCTACAGACTCGTTAGACGCTGAGAATATCTGGAATGGTATGGCATGTACTTACGCAACACGTTCGCTAAGAGCTTTTGCCGGAACTGGTGGAGGGGCGCGGGCTGCATCGAGAACCATTTCCACCTAAAAAGGCATTAGTATCCTAACGTTGAGAGTCTGGAGAAGGTAGAGCTGACCTTCATAGGTCTGCCATCAACGAGGATTCCGTTGAGATCCTCAAGAGCTCGGTTTGCGTGGACTGCGCGGTTGAAGATGACCGTTGCAATGCCGCGGCTAACGCCATTTGGACCGTATGTAATTAGGACCTTCTTGACAGGGCCAACGGTGTTGTTGAAATAATCCTATGAAAGTGAAAGAAAATGCGCGAATGCGTTAGTCTGTTTATCTTCCGATAGTTTGCAGAACGTGCGATCTCCACTATGGCAATAGTAAAAGAGTGGGTATCCTGTGGTAAACGGCAAACGCTATCGACAATTCAATAGCCCGACAGCTCAAGCGACAGAGGAATCAGCGAGCAAGCAGCGAGTGTTAGTATATGCGACTGGTAGCCCAAGAGATCAAGTAACCAGCAAATACTTCCTGACAATAGACTCAAGACGTCCAACAAACCGGTGAAGCTCATGGTAACAGAAGCGAAAATCGGAATCCCCCTTGGTGCTCACCAGAGCTGAACCGCATCCTGGGTCCTCCAGGGTAAAGTAATCCGCGAGCTAAGGCGAGCTCTGACCAGACCGCTCCACAAGAGCCGACAAGTGAATGTCTTCGCACAATGACAACTATTCGGCCTCAGCACCATCTTGTGGTCTCAACCTTGTGCGGCTCCTATCGCAGTTGTTGGCAGGTACAACCGTTGTCTCAAATAAGTGGGTGACTTGGTCTCTGTGCTTTCTGCTATGCTCACTGCTTCGCTCGCTGATTTCTCATAATTGCCAGATACGCAGAGCTTGCCATTCAGCGATCGCATATGAAGTCAACCGGATAACTCGTCTAGTGATCTCTAACACCAAACGTCCATAATGCGATCTACACACCTATGTTCGCCAGGTGGATCAAGCATTAGGGAGGACGCGACTCAAGCTCAACTTCTTAGAACTCTGCATCAAGCCGAAGAGGGCGAGCAAGAGTCATATAGAAGGAGACAGTCTCGGTGATGTTTCCCACAGACACAAAGGTAGACCAGGAGGCAACACGACGATCCATGGGGAAAGCTCGGAGAGGGTGGTGCAGCCGAAAGCCTCATAGAGATGGCGATGAAAGTCCAAACGCTTGATAAACCTTATCGTTCAACGTACCTTGACTTGCGTCTCGTTCACATCGGAGGGCTGCCATTTGGAGCCATTAGCAATCTGGACAATGAAAGTATAATATGAGAGGGCCGATCCCACCAGATTGCTCACGATAATCTTGCCATCTACCGATCCGGCAGATGGCCCAGTAGGTACGGAGGCACGCCCGCCACGGTTGCTGGCCTTGGTGTTCTTCTTAACTCCCCCAACCGGAGAAGCTGCAGGAGCAGCAGAGTCTTTGTTTCCCTTATGACGGCGGCCATGCGAAGGTCGATTCGCAGTGCGGCGCTGGGTGCTAAGGATCTCGTCTAGAGACTGGTCTAACTTGCCTGCCATTTGTTGCTTGATGTCGTCGAACTTGTTGAACTGGTAGAGCGTTGAGCGTTAGATTAGTCGTGACAGTCAAGCGAAGCAACTGAGGTCGTTCGTATGTCCTTGCTGAGCGAGGCAGACGGTATTTGGAAGATCCAAGGATAATCTGGCGCAAATGGAGAGAGGAGAGCGAGCTAACTTTTCGCTGGTGCTCAACCGATGGGCTCGACGAGGCTGTGTTAACAACAGCAGGTAACTCAACGACGCGCGAAGATAAGTTTTGTGGTGGTATAATAGACGTATGTAGTCGAAGTGCACAGAGGAAGCAGTACAGTGAGATGTCTTTTTTTCGTTGGGTGGAAAGAGGAGTGAATGTGATACGCAAGGTAAGTGATGAAAAAGGTTGAAGGGACGTCGCGGTAGAACAGCTTGGAGAGAAGGGGTTGGTCTTATTTTGCGCGCGCTAAGCCCTTTTCGGTATGTAAACGATTAACTACTCCAGAGGTACTACGAAGTATGTACCCATTACATATATATTAGCTGAATGGTCCCGTATCTGCGTGTTTTCGTCACAAAAAACCAAGGATACAGGTATTCTCAAGTGTACAATATCAATACATGGTGTTATCAGGCATAATACATGGTGTTATCAGGCATGTAACAAATCGCTTGATATCATCCCTGATCGTGCACTGAGCTATACAAGAATTATCCTCTCCTCCAGCAGCTCCCGCCCCAATACTGACTGCCATAGCCTATACGTCCCCGCTACCAAGTCCATTAAGACCTTCATCTCTGGGCGGCTTTGCTGGCCCGCTGTGAAGCCGACGGAGTTTCGGGCTTTGCTTCGTTTATGGTAGGCGTATCTCGTGCATTGACTTCCAGGAAGTGATACATGACGATGAGGAGCATAGCAACTGAGCCAAGGAAGATGGCTAAAGTGTATAATTGCTCGTCAGATATCATGGTAAGGGTAATCGGTTCGGTGGGATCGATAACTGGTCTATAGTCTTAGCCTTCAGTCGTGATCATTTTGGATATTCAAGTATTACCTCTTCGTGTGGTCTAGCTACTGAATCGGGAGCAGTCAATCTGGGGTTGTGAGCTGCTGAATGTATTCTTGAGTATCGCCAACGAGTAGAGAACAGCTTGCAGACTCCAAAACCTAAAGCCAAGATATCACGTGACTCTGCTTTTCCAACCCCACCGAAACTGAAGTCACCTCGAACCAAAGCTTTTGGAACCTCCAGAGCTAGTGGATGAACCGTCTTCTTAGGGTACATCCCTAGCCTTTAACATCTAATATTTCTAGCAGGGCTCTATTTGAAGCTGCTTCAAGATGCCGCCCAAAAAAGACCAGAGTAAGGCGAAGAAGCCGGACCCGGCGAAGATTGTTCAAGACAAGGTAAGTCCCAGCCTTCGTAGCCCTCTAGACTGACGTACTAATACTCCTGCGCTAGACTTTTGGCATGAAGAATGTCAGTACCTAAGCTAAGCTCCGTCGAGGCCTCATAGCGTATTCCATACATTTCGTAGTCAATTCATCTAACTTCTACGTACAGAAAAAAGGTGCAACTGCGAAGAAAGAGATCGCAAAAATTCAGTCACAAGCTTCGTCCGCGAAATCTCCAGAACAGAAACGGAAAGAAGCCGAGAAAGCAGAACGGGAGGCCGAGAAAAAGGCTGCGGAGCAAGCCAGGAAGGAAACTGCGGATTTATTCAAGCCTGTACAGGTGCAGAGAGTGCCCTTTGGTGTTGACCCTAAAACCGTCGTTTGCCAATTCTATAAAAACGGAAACTGTGAGAAAGGTGGTTACTAATGGAGAAAAGAATTTGTGTGGAGAAAGAAAAGCTAAGCCACCACCAGGAAAGAAATGCAAATTTGCGCACGACCTGTCTGTCGAGAGGAAGACTGAGAAAAAAAACCTCTATACGGATGCCCGCAGTGGTGATGCGTCGGGCGAGAAGGATAAGAAGGATGATAATATGGACGATTGGGATGAGGAAAAGCTTCGTAAAGTCGTCTTGTCTAAGCACGGCAACCCGAAGACAACAACGGATATTGTATGCAAATACTTTATTGAAGCTGTAGAGAACGGGAAATATGGCTGGTTTTGGACGTGTCCAAACGGTGGCGACCAGTGCAAGTACAAACACAGTCTACCACCTGGGTATGTTGACCATCATCAGCCGACGCCTAGCCGTTGGATTGATCGTGGAACTAACGATAACAGTTTCGTTCTCAAAACCAAGGAGCAGCGGGCCGCAGAAAAGGCACTCATGGATAAATCTCCTCTAAAAACTCTCACGCTTGAGGACTTTTTGGAAAGTGAACGACACAAACTCACTGGTACGCTGACGCCAGTGACCCCAGAAACTTTCGCCAAGTGGAAGAAAGAACGCCTGGATAAGAAAGCCGCTGAGGAAGAGGCCCGAAAGGCTAGGGAGGCGACGGGACGAGCGATGTTTGAGAAGGGCGGATGGGATGACAGCGAAGAGGAGAGTGAGGATGGTGAAGGTGATGAAGGAGATAGGGACAACTGGGACCTCCAAGCACTACGAAGGGAGACAGAGGCATTGGGTGAGAAAAAAGAAGCTGAGCGGATCGCTAGTGGTAGGTTGGGAAGTGGTGATAGTGGTGGTGGGGAGATTGGTGAGGCGTCTAGCTCGAGTTCGTGATGCTTTCACCTTAGGCATTCAATCTGATTTAGCGCCTTGACCTTAAAAGATCGCAGGTTTTGATTTGGAGGATACAGAGGTGGACCTAAAGATGTAGCGGGGTACTGACGGCATTTGCATGTGTATCCATGATGGGGCGTTTGGTGTATAACTGTATCTTAGCCTCCCGACCTGATATGGCGTATGTGTCGCAGAGGCGCCTTGTTGGGATTACCTGACTAAACCTTCATAGTCAGCCTCCTAGGTTTTTGTCCTGTGAGCTTCCACAATTACAGCAGCTTAAAACTCCTTTTCTCTGAAGAATAGTTGACGAGAGTACCTTGTCTATTTCGAACCCGCGTACATAACGATCATTAATCCTGCGAGTATCGAGTTTCTAGGCACGGGAGACATTCCGAGAGTACTCGACGTCCAAGTTGCCGACCCTCTCTCCCTTAGGGGGTGAAATGATTAGATTTTGAGACCTATAGCCATCGCGACCAACGTACTCCGTAGATACGTGTGTATGAATTTACATACAGGCACAACGTACATACTGCAGTGCGACAAGGTAGCTGAAAGTGGACTAATCCCTGAGCGCTGAAGCAACCAGGCCACTCCCCGTCGCCGGCTACCGTAGTAGTACCTGGAAGGGAGAGCTACCAGTCCAGAAATGCCCCTGCGCGGAGGAGCAGGAGAGCTTAAACGAAAGATCCGAGAGGAGAAAGTACCCAGGGCCTGTTCCAAGCCCGCAAAGTCGGGATGTTTCTGTGTACGCTTTCCGTTATTTTGTGCTTTCGACAGTGCACTTTGCCAGTTGGCGTTTTGAGTCGAGGACAAGCGTTGTGCGTTTGTTGTTGGTTTCTTGTGCGAAGATAAGTACCTGGCACTGTGCATGTTGTACGAGGTACGGAGCACTTACACACAACCCGCAGAACTATGGTGGATAGTGTACTCCGTGCTCTTGTGCGGTACTACCTGATAGAGTATTTTGCAAATACATATACGGGGACTCCGAGTTTCATTTCATTACGAGCATGTAGCCGAAGTACTCTGGCGTGCCACTCACCCCGCACGATATTGTACGAGTACTTGCGCTGGCTGCTTTGTTACAAACAGCCGTGCCTGTACTGCGTACTATTCGCCAGTCTTCCGAGTGTGCTGTTCCGGCACCCGTCTTCATCGAGACAAGCCCCAGCTCAAAAATAACATGTCGGAGGCTAAGTCACAACTAGGAAAACTTTATGTTGATGGCGCTCTAATCCCGGCCATCAGCCCAAAAGGTCTTTTCTCCTGTTGGACGCCCCTCATTTTACTTTCGGGGGTTTTACATCTATAGGGCGGGAAACAATGCCGACTGCACAAGGGAAATCAGCCCTCGGGAGATCGACCGCGATTTTGAGCACCCGTCGCCATCTGCCGGACCTCTATACCTGGCTGTCACTTGGGCGATTCTCGAGTCGCATCGATCGCCCATGGTAGCTCATGCCTCTGCTCCATGCTCCATTCTCCATGCACCCGAATGGGGAAGTATCTAGTATGCAGCATTCTGTCTTCCGTACAGATGTTGCGCAGCATACGGTATGCGTCGCTGTCCGCTTCCTCGTACGAGCCACAGAGAGCACAGGTTTCCTTCCGAGTCACCTCCCCTAAAATACGTACGCACAGAGCCGTTGCTTTTCGAGGAATACAGGTAACTACGGGTACGACAAACGGAGTACTCCACCAAAGCAGGGCTGTCTGAGTCCGTTACATCGGGTCGCGCCCCAGTAATATTGCCTGCCTACAACCATGCACGACATACACTCCTGTACCTGGAAAGGGACTTGGTGCGTTTACGCATGAGTCTAGAGCTCGGGAGCTCTTTATTTGGCAACCTCAATCTGCACATGGATACTTTCCGATCCATTGCGCTTGCCAATGGTCCGTGCAACGCTTTTTGTTGTTTCGATGATTTGCGTCTAGGATGACCAGGGGGCCTTACTGTAGATTCTTCATCCCTATTTCTTTCTTAATACTCGAGGTTCTTTGACTTTTGTCCAACTTTCCGACCCACAACGCTCGTTTTCCATATAGCTGCTATTGTGTCGCAGTAAGGGAACACCGTCACTCGTTATGCGGTTCCCACTCCTTGAAGCTTTTGTGTTTGCGGCAGCCACGCTCGTTCCTAGCATAGTAGCATTGGCATCGACGGATGAGATTCAAGATGCCGATGTCTTGCAGTCTGGATACCTGCCGAACCATAACATGGATCCAGCGATTGTTGGTGATGCTTCGTTTGGGCAGTTGTGGCGGATAAAAACAGGAGGTGACTTCCCAGGCGCTGGTACCGAACAGTAAGAAATCTTCGAGCTGAGACAAAACCAGGGAGAGCTTAGATTGACTTTAACCGCATAGATTCCTAGCAAAACCTCTCGTATATACCCCTTCCGGTCCGGCCTACAATGGAAAGCAAATAGTATTCGCTGCGTAGGCCAATTCCTGCGATAGTTCTGTATGTCTGGCGCTAATGTACCTGAAGTTCTGAGACCAATTGGGTGTATGTCATGGACGCAAAAACCGGCACTATACTCAAAAAAAAGCAGCTTGCGAGACCATTCTTAGTGGCAGATATTCCCTGCAATGATATTTCCGGTACCATCGGTATTACGGGGACGCCTGTGATAGACGATACAACAGACACCGTTTACTTCTACACCAAAACCTACGCCGGTGCCCAGAATGGCGTTCACAATGGGCGGTATCTGTTTCATGCCCTCGATATCAACACTCTCGACGAGAGAGCGGGATTCCCAATAGATATTGAAGGCAGCGTCGCTGACAACGATGCAACCCGCTACTTCACTGGCGGTACCCACCTTCAAAGGCCGTCTTTATCACTAATTAATAGCATCATTTACACGGGTTTTGGTGGCCACTGCGATCTGGTTGGTCCTGAAAATTGCGCGTCTTTAGTATCACAGGCTAACTAACGCATGCAGTATAACTTCACTGGCTGGGTTATTGGGGTGGACAAGACTACAGCAGTGGTGAAGGCAGTATTTACCACGGAATCGGGTTCGTTTGCACCGCCAGAGGACGGCACATTCAACGGTGGTGGAGGTGGAGCCGGTATTTGGCAATCCGGTATGGGCTTTTCAAGTGACAGTCCGAATCGGATGTTTCTTGTCACTGGAAATGGACTAGGCCATGAGAATAAGGAATTACCTGCGTCAGGCAGGTCACCGCTAGGCACCCTAGACGAATGCATCGTGAATATCCGGATCGACCAAGCCTCAGGAAAGCTTTCACTCCAGGACTATTTTGAGCCATATGAGTACATAAGTCTGGACGCTGGCGATCGCGATCTTGGATCTAGCGGTTTAACTCTCCTCGACCCCGCTACCTTCAGTGGAGGCTCAGTATCCAGGATGGGTGTCACCGTTGGCAAAAACGGCAAAGCTTACGTCGTGAACCTTGACAACCTCGGTGGCTTCAAGCAAGGGCCTGCAAATGGGGACGCTGTCATTCAGACTATTACCATGCCAGGTGGTGGTTCTATCTTCGGAGGCGTCGGGTCCTATCCTCTCGAGGGAGGTGAGTACGCTGATAGTTCTCAAACCCCCTGGTGACCTCCCTCTTAGCTAACAACGGGAAAAGGTTATATCTACATGACACCCGTCGGGTATCCTACCCAGGTTTACAAACTTGGGAAGGATTCGGCCGGTAATCCACAGTTTACATTAGTTGCTCAGACGGCAGAGAACAGCGCTGGTAGAGTGGGCGTTGGGATCCCTACTATTACCACTCTAAATGGCAAAGCTGGCACCGCCATTCTCTGGGTTTCCGATGTTGATGCTGGCCTCCGAGCTTACCACGCTGTTCCACAAAGTAAGTGACGCTAGCCTCGTCTTCAAATAGCTGCGATCTCACGAGAGGCTTCAGATGGCGTAATGGTGAAAATCAATCTCCCACCGACACCCGCCGTGCATAAGTTTCAGCGCCCCGTTTTCGGTGATGGCCGTCTGTACCTTTCAGCATCTGACGGTCATATTATTTGTCTTGGCAGCCCTGTTAACCTACCGCTGAATTGCACTTCCCCTATTGAGTTTGGAGAAGTGGCATTGGGCGACTCCAAGCAAATGAACGTTAGTTGTAAAGCTAATATCGCCATTACATCGATAACCGGTCTAGTTCTGACAAACCCTCTTTTTACCGCCAGCAATTCTTCGTTGCCAGCTGGACCTCTTACAGCTGGCCAAACCTTCAAGTTTCCAGTCACCTTCAATCTCACTGACGCGTTCCTCAAGGACATTCCGAACACGAGCGCGCCGAGTGTCAAACCCGGAGTTTCCTCCGGATCCATCACTCTTCTCACCGTGAACGCTTCACCGGGGTATTCAACATCACAACCATTAGCTTTACAAGGGACTACAGTTTCCAGCAAACCATTCCTGTCTATATCGCCCCCCGAAGTGGATTTTGGCGGCCTTGTGCAGGGCTCTGCCGCAGCTGAGGCAGGTGTACCTGGAAGTATGGTTATCCAAAATATCGGTCTTGGTAACTTAACGATTACTGGGCTCGCTTTTCGCGACTCTGAGGACGGGAGCGCACCTCTCCAGAACGTTACAGAAGTCACTCCGGGTGTTTTCCATGTTGGCAACGGGTTCACCGCTCACCTCCTTCCGCAGCCCGGCGGTAGCATCCCACCAGGTATCTCAGTATCCGTCGGCCTCAATTTCGCAGCTCCCAATCTCGGTGATTACTTTAGCGTTTTGACAGTGTACAGCAACGGCGGCATCCAATCGATTCTATTTTCGGGAACCATCTCGAATGCTCCCAAGGCTGTTCTTGAAATTAGCAATGGCGAAGGTGGTTGGCTTCAGCAAACTGATGTAGACTTTGGTAACCATAAACCCGGTGACCAGGTCTTACGGCAAATCCGAATCTCAAACAGAGGTGGAAGCGCATTGAAAATTACCAAGAGCAAGCCGCCAGAGGGGGTTGAGCTGACTGCTACGAACCCCACAGGTGAGCTCGCCGAAGGCCTAAATATTCCGCCTAATAGCTCAGCAATTGGTAATGTGCTATTTGAGCCAGCACTCAGACCCCCTAACTCACCCCCAATTGATGTCAATGGAACTTGGGTCCTCAACACAGACGACCTAACTTTTGGAGTCCATGACGTTTTCTTCCATGGTACTAGTGTCGTGCCACAAAATGGGCCTCTCCTGCCAGACGGGACTAGTCGGTTCAAATACCTCGGATGTTATCAAGATTCTGCCAACGGTGGTCCACGTCTTTTCCCGATTCTTATTGATAACGCAAATGCAAATGAAAACGGCATGTGCCAGACTTATTGCCAAGGCCGAAACTCCATATTTGCTGGCACGGAATACCACACCCAATGCTGGTGTGGCAGCATTCCTCCGGTCCAAACTTCCTTCCATGCGGAGAGTGAGGACAAGTGCACATGGACTTGTCCCGCCGACTCAAGCCAGTCCTGTGGTGGAGAAGGGGGTTATATTAATGTGTATTATGACTCAACAAGATATGACCCTGCAACTGGTAGTTCTGGGTCGAGCGCGGCCACCAAGGTTGGGGACTTTGTTTCCCAGGGCTGCTATACTGAAGGTACCGGCGGAAGGGCCCTCCAGGGTAAAGGCTCAGCATCGGACACCCTCACGCTCGAATCGTGCGCGGCGTCCTGCGCAGGATTCCAATATTTTGGAGCCGAATTTGCTCGGGAATGCTATTGCGGCAACGCTCTCATGGCTGGCTCTGTGCCAGCGGTGGACGGATGTACCATGACTTGTGCTGGAAATGCGTCAGAGTTTTGCGGTGGAGCTGGCAGATTAAGCGTATACCAGGTAGCGCCCTCTAACACGACCACTAGTACCTCCACTTCCACTTCCACTTCCGCTTCCGCTTCCGCTACTCCTTCTGGGCCATCGATCGTTCAGAATGCCAGTGGCTACGCTTTCCAGGGCTGTTACACCGAAGCAACTAATGGCCGTGCTCTCACCGGAAAGGCTGTAGCGGCCGATACCATGACTATTGAGTCTTGTGCCACCGCTTGCATAGGTTTCACTTGGTTTGGAGTTGAGTATGGTAGGGAATGCTACTGCGGGGATTCCCCAGGTGCTGGTAGCGTGCTTGCTCCCAATCAAGCAGACTGCAGCTTCTTATGCTCCGGCAACAACCTAGAATATTGTGGAGCTGGGAACCGCCTTCAGATGTATAGCCTCGTACCATCAAATTCTACAACTACAGCTTCCACCACTACGAGCGTAGCCTCCACAGCTTCAAGCACGAGTGCCTCATCGACTACCACTGGCCCTGCCGTCGTTCAGACCGCAGCTGGGTATAATTTCCAAGGCTGCTATACCGAATCAACCACTGGTCGGGCCTTAACTGGCAAGACGTTAGCAACTGACGCAATGACTATCGAGCTTTGCGCGGCCACCTGTTCAGGTTTCACTTGGTTTGGCGTGGAGTACGGTAGAGAGTGCTACTGCGGCAATGATCCCGGTCCTGGAAGCGCTCTTGCACCAAATCAAGCGGATTGTAGCTTCCTGTGTCCTGGAAATAATCTTGAATATTGCGGGGCGGGAAACCGCCTTCAGATGTATAAACTTGCGCCAGCGAGTTCTACCACAACTACCACATCCATAACAGCAACATCCACAGCATCGAATACAGTTTCAGGCACCACTTCCTCTGCAACCCCCACTGGCCCTGTCATTGTTCAAACTGTGGCTGGGTACAAGTTCCAAGGCTGCTATACTGAGGCTACCGCCGGCCGTGCTCTTTCTGACAAGACTTTGGCAAGTGATGCTATGACTATCGAATTGTGTGCTGCCACCTGTACTGGTTTCACCCAGTTCGGCGTTGAGTACGGCAGAGAATGCTACTGTGGCAATGCCCTAGGTGCAGGAAGTGCCCCTGCATCAAACCAGGGAGACTGTAGTTTCCTATGCCCCGGGAACAACCTCGAGTATTGCGGAGCTGGAAACCGCCTTCAAATGTACAAGTTGGCACCACCAACAAACACAACCAGCGTGACTTCGACTCCCACAAGTACGAGTACAAGCACCATTGCCATCTCGTCAACCAACAGTGCTTCTGCTACTCCGACCGGCCCTGCCATCGTTCAGAAAGCGGCCGGTTATACCTTCCAGGGCTGCTACACTGAGGCCACTTCTGGGCGCGCTCTTTCTGACAAGACCCTGGCGAGCGACGCTATGACTATTGAAATGTGCGCGGCCACCTGTGCAGGCTTCATCTGGTTCGGGGTTGAGTATGGCAGGGAGTGCTACTGCGGCAATAACCCTGCCGCTGGAAGTTCCCTTGCACCAAATCAAGCAGACTGCAATTTCCTATGCCCTGGTAATAGCCTCGAATACTGTGGGGCGGGAAACCGTCTTGAGATGTATAAGCTCGCATCGTCAAACTCAACTACTACGTCCTCGGTCTTGGCCACTACATCTTCAACCATTACGATCTCGCCGACCGCCACGGTCTCAACTACCACGGCTATAACGGCTTCTAGCGTTTCCTCAACCAGCAGCGCTTCTGCTACCCCTACTGGTCCGGTGGTTGTCCCAGGAAATGCCAACTTCACCTATGCGGCCTGTTATGTAGAGCCAACCGGAGGTCGCGCCTTACCGAAACAGGTCTTGGCCCAAGACACACTTACCGTCGAGATCTGCCTCCAGGCCTGTTTTATGTATAGGTACGCTGGTGTTGAGTATGGACGGTAAGTGGCATACAGGCAGTTTTTTCCCCAAACTAGATACTAACAAACCCGATAGTGAGTGTTGGTGTGGGGACACCCTAAATGCGAATTCAGTCCCGGCGACAGCGGAGGCGCAGTGCAACATGCTCTGTAAGGGTAACCAGCTAGAGTACTGCGGTGCTGGTGGCCGTCTTAACCTTTATATCAACAAATCCTCAGCCACTCCAAGTACTTTAAGTCCCTCAATCACATCAACCACAGTGACAGCTGCCAGCTCTACAACCACAGTTGTCACCACCACAACATCTCTTAAAACCGCAACCTCTTCTACAACGACGGTACCCATCACAACTACAGCGGCGACGGCGACGACGACGATGACATCTACGACCTTAGTCCCTACCCCGAGTCAAACGCTAGGGACTTGGGTCTACTTGGGTTGTGCAAATGAGACAAACCCTCGTGCCCTCAGTAGCGCTGCCACTGCGAGTAATTCAATGACTGTGAAGGTGTGCCAGGACTTTTGTATTAGCAGCGGCTTCGGCCTTGCCGGCCTTGAGTACGGTGTTGAGGTGTGTAACCCTTGGCCGCGCTTTCCCTTTCCTTAGGATAAGCATACTGAAATTCTCCATTCATTAGTGTTACTGCGGCAACGCCTTATCGCCAGACTCCGCCCTTGGGCAAACAGGCTGCAATATGGCCTGCTCTGGAAACCAATTTGAGCTCTGTGGCGGCCCCTCTAGACTGAGCATCTACAACTCTACTACATATGTCCCCCCGTCTACCGTTCAAACCGCTGGTAACTATACGTTTAAGGGATGTTTTGCGGAAGGAAGTGCAGGCCGGTTGCTTAATAACGGTGGATATACGAACTCGACGGATATGACGGTTGAGAGATGCGTTGCGTATTGCGAAGCTGGAAGCCATGCGTATGCGGGGGTGGAATATGGACAGTGAGTTTTACATGCCCTACGTGCATTAAAGGAGAAAACACATACAAGGGATTTAGAGACCTAACTTATCTCCACACAGAGAATGCTACTGCGGCGACTCCCTACCCGCAAGCTCGGCTGCCCTTCCAGAGAGTAATTGCAATATGCTCTGCTCTGGTAACAAACGCGAGTTCTGTGGTGCTGCGGCGAAGTTGGATATCTATTCTAATGTGCCGTGATCTCTCTACTACTTTTAGATGGGGCGGGGGCACGAGTGCGGTGGGGTATAGATCACGATCCTCCGGTGCCTTGGACGCAGCCATATAATTGCTTTACGTCTCGAGCACACACACTCCCGTCTCCCTTTCAGCCACATATAGGCTTGGGAGGTGAAAGCGAGGGAAGTAACGCAGCCGCAATAGTTTAAATATAATACAAAACAAAAAAAAAATAAAGATATAAACACAACGGAAACAGTGGTTACCTCGGGAACGCCCTAGGTATTTTGCCTTTCATTTGCACCGACCAAAAACCGCCTCTCATTATCCAAGGCCACCCCCTACTACTACAACAGGGTCTAACAGAAAAAAAAAACCAAAACCGAAACCAAAAAACTGCCCCCCCCCTTTCCCTTTCTCCAAGTGGAGGGTAAGAGAGAAGTGCATTTGTGTCTTTTTTCGGGGGAAAAAAAACCCCCACAGAACCAAACAAATATAGACGACAGAACAAAAAACGAACATGTGATGAATTCTCTCTCTTTTTTTTTTTGGGTGTCGGTATGTCCACTCCAACAATCTGCGCGGCCACTCCAACCCGCGCGTAGCCACTCCCAACAATCTGCGTGGTGTGGAGAGTATCGGGGCCGGTGGGTAGGGTGCTCAATGGTCTGCTTCGTGTGCATACATACTACGAAAAACGAGCGGCAGCGAGGTAGGTAAGCTACCCGCGCCAAGAATTCTAGCTAGTCGCCCGGGCTCAGATTCTGCCTCCACAGTGGCCACCCCCCCCTACCTTGCTCAGTGTAGCTACTCCATAGTTACTATAACTTACTTCACTATATCAGAACGATATATTTAGGGTATTGGTACTGCTACACCCTGGAGTTTGGTGCGGCCACACTCTCTACCCCCATTTCAGTTTGACCACTGTGGAGAGTATCGGGGCCGGTGGGTAGGGTGCTCAATGCTGTGGAGGCAGAATCTGAGCCGGGCGATTAGCTAGAGTTCTTGGCGCGGGTAGCTTACCTACCTCGCTGCCGCTCGTTTTTCCGTAGCATTGAGGCATACGAAGCAGAGCATTGAGCACCCTACCCACCGGCCCCAATACTCTCCACAATGCTCTACTTTGTGTACCTACATGTACTTGTCGCTTAGGCTTTGCCTCACTAAACTCCATTTAAGTTTCCTCTGTGACCTTCACAATAGTGATTTGTTTCATCTAATAGCCATTCTTTTAAGGCCGAAATTGTTACTGTAGGGAGTGTAGTGTATTCAATTGTTTTAGATACTGGGGCACCTTCTTCAAGCTGCCCAGATTGTCGGAGTGGCTGCGCGGGTTGAAGTGGCCGCACAGATTGTTGGAGTGGACATACCGATACCCTATTTTTTACATTTTTTTTTACTAATTATTTTATTTTATTTTAATCCAAACAAAATTTTATTTTCCGGAACAAAATACACACACACAAACGGACAAAACGGACAACAAAAAAAAAAAAGGCCAAATAACAATAATAATCGGGCTGTCTCTCTCTGGCTCCTTGTGCTGATGTGGGTGGAGAAGTTGGGATAAATGGGGGTTAATACATATATTGCGTGAGTGTGTGTGTTGGGGGGGTTAACAAGAAACAAGAGAGAGAGAGAGAAAGGCGGTGGGTAGATAAACAATAAAGAGAGGAAGGGTTGGTGATGCTACAATTTTTTTTGTCGAGCGAATAGAGGGACAGATAGATAGGTAGGTAGATAGATGGCCAGAATTAGAATATAAAAAAAAAACCCTAACCCCAGCCCAAAAAAAGGAAAAATCAAAAACAGAAGGGCGGAAAAAGACAGTAGAGAACAAGGGGAAAAAAAAGAATAACATCCTGCCCGTCCTTAGTTTTATTTTTTTCTACTTCCCTCCCTCTCCTCCTAACCCCTCAAACACACTTGTCGGAAGCTCTGAATAACGCCTGGTCCGAGGAGTTTCATCGTCGTCATCATCATCATTATCAGCGGAAGAAATCTATAAGCTGTGTGTCGTGGTCCCATAGTGTTCGTCGTCTGGTGGGGTGGTGGTGGGATCGGGATTTGGCGCCGAGTAAGGTGCCGAACATGGATACGCGTCTTGAGGGAGCGGAGGCTCGGCGGGGGAGGGTGGCGGTGGTGGTGGTGGTAGGGGTAATGGTGTCAGCGGGGGGATTTTGGTTGGAGTCGTCGGCCTGGTCGGTGCCCGCGCACCATTCGCCGGATTGGAGACGGGCGTTAGTACCGGAGTCGTCATCAATGCCGCTGCCAGTGTTGTCGTGGCTTAGCTCTGCCGGGGTGACACCCTTTTTGAGCCATTCTAAGTCGGCTTCTTCCATGAGGAAGGATTGGAAATATGGATGCGATGGGGTGGCGTTGAAGGCTATTTGGTTGAGGCGGGATTGGATGGGGCTGAGATGGCCATGGTAATTGTTGGCAGCGAGGTGCATTTCGTATACGACGCGGTCTGCGGTGCGGGCGATGGCATGCATGACGGGGGTGCTAGCGTTGAGGGAGAGTCCTTGGTGGTAGAGTGCGTCTACTGCTTCGAGAGTGCAGGGCCGGCAGAGGTCTTGGAGCATGAAGTCTTCGTCTAGAGGGGCCCGGATGGATTGGAGGCCCGGAAAACCGCCTTGGATGATGCAGTGCCGGAGCCATGCGTTAGAGGGTTGAAAAGGAGAGACTTCCCAATGTAAGAAGGAGAGAGATGGGCACCAGCAAGAGGGCTGGCTGTCCATAAGGCCCTCTGTTCGATATCCTAGGTGCCCAACAATGGGCCCGATTTGGCTATCAAGAAGGAGCGGACGAGACTGGCGGAGCGTAAATTGCTTCAGGCCAGGCGTGTTTTGGAAAAGCTCCCTCATGTCGTCTACTGTGAGCACGACATACTCCAGGTCAACAAGGCAGAGGGACCGAAGTCTGCTCTTCGCCTCCGGTGGTACCAGGTTGAGCCACTCCAAGATATCCCTTGTTGATATGCCCCCTAATCTCTCTAGCCTCACTGCCTCTAAACGCGGGACAGAACACAACGCCATCAACGTATCGCTTCTAAACTCAGCGGGGGTAAATGCGGTGATGTAAAGGCTGCTCAAGGAAGGTAGGAGTCTAAGTGTGTTGGAGAAGGTGGCGGGGCTAAGACCGGGGTTTATAGTGCTCCCATTAGCTAGCCAGCCCCGCAATACCAGTCTCTCCAAATGTACCCAGTTCAAGTGATAGCTCGGAAATTCATTGATCTGAAATCCGAACCGGAGGAAATGGGTTGACTCGATACCCGCCCACCAGATGTGCTCCTTGAGAAATGGCCGGCTGTATAGTGCGTGTGCAATCGGCAATGCTGGGTAGATACCCATGGGTTGCGGGAAGTAGCTCGACAGACCCTTGACTCTCTCCAGGTTTGGGCAAGACACAATCACGTTCGCGACATCCTGAGCATGCACTTGACTCAGATCGATCCTCATGGACCGACGGCCCTTCGCAAGATCTGGAAGTGTTAGCTCGCGGACCAGAGCCGCAAGCCCCGGCGCCGACGACAGTGTGCGGTAGAGGAGCACCAGCTGCCTGGCGACATGGCGTACCTGCCGTTCGTCGTTGATATTATCCGGCGCGGCTATGGTGATGGTGTCGTAGAGCAGGGACGTGGCATAGTAGTGGAATGTCCTGGTGCACAGACAGAAGGAGACGAGGTCCCGCAAGTAGCACGTCCGGCAGCTATGCCCGCATTTGATGAACCATGCGATACGATAGACGATTTCAGCCGGGATCGCGGGGCCTGGGAGTTTCAATTTCGTGGTGCGCGACCCGAGCGACAGGATGCTACCAAAGATGCTGCTCCGTCGGCTTATTGGGACGCCATTAGCCCCCGTTCCTGCGACTGAAAAACGCTTTGACTGCCTTCCGACCGCATCCATGGCTGCTGGACGGAGTGCTGTCAGCTGCGTGCCATGTGCCTGGGAAACCCACTCACCATGGAGTGCAGTGACATTCTCTGGGAAACACCAGGAACGCCTCTGCGTCTGTGTCTCTGTGTCTCTGTGTCTGTGTTTCTGCGTCGTAAAGCACCACGAGTTGCTGCAAGCGCGTATTGCTTCGTACTCTGCTCTGGACGGAGTATCTTACCTGGTACTATACTTGTTCAATTATCCGTACCATGCCGCCGAACTCTTCCCCCCCGCTCTCCAGCTTCAACGTTTCGCTTGGCGCTTGGCCTTCAGCCGCTTCAATCCAATCGATAATACTGAGTCCACGACTCCAACCCCATCTCAATGGGTTGACTGGGCTGAGAATAGTAAAGTCAACAAGACCTATCCTCTCTACGTCTGGTATTTACCCCATCCCCAGATCTCTTCTCCAACCAAACAACCAGCCAGCTTAGGCATCTCCTACCTTCCTGCACACCTTAACCGTATATTCATACATACACACCTACACACCCTAAGATAGAACCTTTACAGTTTCAGCCACCTCCTACCTAGAGCACTAGCAAATCAGAGTATCAAGGCAGGATAATTGTGTTCTGGCCTTGTCTGTAGCCGTGTTCCTTACGGCTAATGGGCCCATCCGTAGAAGAAGCTTCGAGGGTTATTTAACCCGTTTTTATATATGTATGAGGTGTATATATAAAATATAGTTGGTTGACACTTTTTCTAGAAACCTTGAAAAGATCGTAAAAACCTCACTTGGAGTCGCGAAATCACATTTAAAAAGGCCCGAGGAGAATTAAATATCCTTTGATTTCCTTGGGGGTGGAGTTATTTAGCTAGGGAGAGGGGCTGGTCATGCTGGAGATGCGGGAAAGACAAAGTCCCGGGCTTGTTGCAGGAGACCACAAGGCGGCATAAACCAGGCAGCTTTGGCCTTGCGTATCGCTGGTGGAAGATCCCAGAGGCACACGCAAGCTGTCTAGCTAGAGCAAGTAAGAGTTGTCAAGTGTCTAGCGAATTATACGCACAGAAGGCTTATGTACGCCAACTTTCCTAGAATAGGTCATAGTGATGTGTCGATCCCGTAACGGCTTGAGGGAATCCGCGGGTTTCTTCAGTGTGTTCGCCGGGCACGTCCGCGCGTTTGGCAGGAGCGGGCGGAATAAAGCCTGTGTGCAGGGCTAGGCGGGTTGAGGAAGATAACTGAGTAGAGCATCTATATCGACCTAAAGCGGGCGTTAGGACGATGCGACAGTATCTCTATACGGCTCTCATGCCGCTAACCCGACCAACCTTGGCCGAAGAGCTTATTCGCGTCAACTTCTTGTCTGTGTAGAACTATTTGTAATACTCTGCATCGTGATGTCTTTTCCCCCACAGGCCATGCCTGCTGTCCGCTGTGATTACCACCAGGGAAAGTGTGATGAGATAGCCGGGCGCAATAGAGAACAAGGCAGTTATAGGGCCTGCCCTGCTAGGGCAGTGAGAATTAATTGGCAATTTCCCTGCGAGGAGCATCTAGGGATGACGATGGGGAGGTAGTAATCTTAGTCGGGTTTGGTGCTATCGTTATGGATAGGTTTCGACTCCTCTAACAAGGTAAAGCGGTGTTGTTAGCGCTGATGGAAAGGCATCCCTTCATTTCCCAGAGACCATATCACTGGCATCGTGCTGCCCCGTACGTTAGAAGCCAGCGCAGGAGAGGGATGAGGCTTAGAGGAGGGCGTGTGGGGAGAGCCTGCCGCCTAGTGATGTTCCGCATCTGCCAGTTTGTGGGGCAGCATCGCGCACGGGTGCCAACGTCTCTTCCCGTCGGCGGAGCCAACGACAGAGGAAGTATTTCCCGACGCCTCTTCCAGAGTAGATACATGAAGTAAGACTGGACGACGAACACCCGAGCAGTCGGCGATCATGAATGTATCTGCCGGCAGAGCCAGTCTCATGACTTGCCAAGACGCGGCACGGGACAGAGTCTCCCGTTATGGTCCAGCAACGCGCAATATTGCACAGTCCAGATACACCGTAGAAACCGCCATCCCCGGCCCTGCAACAGTGCAACCTCTGCAGGCTGCTCCAACCGCGGAATGAGGCCTGTCGTACGGCACGGGGCAAGGACGCTCTGGCACGCTACCACCCTTGCCGTCAGAATAGGCACCACCAGCGACGCGCTGTCGTGTGTACCATCTAGTACGGAGTGCACCGAACGCGGATGTCGGTGCAGACACGGCCAAAATACACCTGGGTTCCACCGCTGACTTCCATTGCTAACTGCTGGTCCCACGGGTCTTGTCCAGTGTTAGCTTCGAAGATCCGAAACGGCCATTTCCCGGCCCGGTTAGAGTCAGCCTTGTGGCCATGCGGATGAACTGTCGGTGGGACGAGTCCACGGATCGGGAGGATCAGAGCAGACCGAAGGCTCCCCTGCACTTGCACATACAGTACATACATACGCAAATTCATACATTCGTACATAGGTACTTGACCTTATGCCCGCACCCTTTGCCTCTGGTGGATGCCGTGCTGGATCCCGATGGACAGACGCAGAGAGAGGGAAAGAAAGAAAGAGGGAGAGATAGGCAGACGGAGAGTGTGTTGTGAGTGAGAGAATGAGAATGCCCCCTTACAGCAGCGGTGCAGGGAGTCGGGGCACTTGGTAGCTAGCCAGCATAGGCAGCACGCAAGGGAGCGAACCTAGGCAAATTAATCGGAAAGTGTCGGGTAGGGGGGCACGGTAGATAACGAGACTGCAGCGCAAGGTGGTGCCGCAGTCATTCACCGCCTATATAAATCGACATATGTTGCAGGGATAGAACCCCGCTATTCACGCGTTCGTCTGTCTAGCGCTCTCTGTTTTGATTTAAACTCATGATTCCTATACCCTATTGCGGCTGCCGTCCACATTTCCATGCTTCTCTGATGTGGAGGTGCCCCCGCACGCGCTGTCAACCCTCCTTCATCTACCCCTCCTCCCACTCCGAACTTCCTCCCAACTGCCAACTGCATTCTTGCTTGAGGGTCCCTCCCTCCCCACCCTCCTTGGCTCTACCTCAAGAGAACGTGTCCTGCAAATAGCCATCCCTTAGCTTGCAGTTCCCTTGTCTCTCCTTATATTTATTCCTTAAAGCCCCCTGAAGACGCGCGATGGCTTCAGTGGTGGTAAGTGCACTGTCGATGGCGATCGGAAAAGCTGCCGGTATCGGTAGCGCTGATGGTGACCTTACCCAAAACCATGCTCTGGTGTCTGCCGTAGCTGCTCGCATCTGGTTTACGGTGAAACCCTGGGGCCTGTTGATCCTGCTGGCCAACCTCTACCTCTGTTGGGTACATTTGACCCGCTACAGCCGTGTTAACGCTATCAAGAAGAAATATGGATATACAAATGATCCGGCATCTTATAGGGACATGACCATTGAAATAGCTCAGGAGATTGAGAAGAACCTCGCTGAATGGGACATGCCTTGGCTTTTCGAGCTGGGCTGGCTTTTCAACTTTTTAGCTGTGAGTTGGATCTCCCCCTTCCCATCCTGTCTATTCTCTCTTTTCTCTCTCTCTCTCTCTCTCTCTCTCTCTCTCTCTCTCTCTCTCTCTCTCTTTGGATATCTTCGGATGTTGCGCAACTTTCACTACCGTTTTATCGACTGCATCTTCTCTATCTACTTAGTAGCGCGCACCTCTCCTTTCAAGACCCCCATTTCGTATCCTATTTAGAGGCTTCCACAATGACTCCAGGCACTTCCCTTCCGTTGCGAACTCCCCATGTTAGTCGAACCATATACCTCTTTCCCTCCATCTCTGTTTGGAGCTGCTCCAATGGAAGGGAAATGTTACCCTGCCCGCATTGTATGGTGCTGAATGACCTATACTAACCACGCCATTTTCAGACGGCGTCAGTCCCAGTCTTGTCTGGGACAATTATCAAATCCGGCCACTTCACCAACACCGACCCGTAAGTCGATACCACAACCTTACCCTTCGAGCCGCGGCTTGGCTTAACGCTAATGGTAATCCTTATGATCAAGGATGGTTGCCCAGCAGCGACAAGAAGATACGATCATCCTGATGTCTAGTATGATGGCACATCCGCTACGCTCTAGGTCTAGCTCGTTGATTCTTGCAAGGATCAACGAGCATCACAATTTCTATGGGCAGTTAATCAACAGTGATAGTGTCCTATACCTCATATGGCTTTTCGGATGGGGACCAGTTCAAGCGATGGAAAAGTTTGGGTGGCGCAAACTCCAGCCGTTTGAGCTCCATGGAATGTGGATATTTTGGCGTGAACTTGCTCTCCGGTTGGGTTGTAAGTACGTACCCGAAACGCTAGACGAGATGATTGCCTGGAAAGAAGTAAGTGGAAATTCAAAGACACGAAGTTTTAGAAAAGGTGGGCTTACAGATCATTCTTGCGGTATGAAAGGCCTTTAGGAAACAGGAAGTGGGTCCTCATGCCGACAACAAGGTCTTTGCCGACGCCATGAAGGATATGTTCCTTTACAAGGTGCCGGAGTATGCCAGGGGCTTCGCTTTTCAGTGTATCCTCACCTTAGTGGATGATGAGGTCGCAGCTGCATGCCTGTGAGTCTGAGCCCTGGGAGGGGGTGCTGAGTGTTACCCAAGCGTGAGAACTAACGAAAGTTGGACCCCAGTTGGGATAGCCTGAAGGCCGACTACCACCGATCTCTCCGGCACTGGGTCTACCGCGTACTCCGCCTTCGTGCATTTGTCCACCGTTATCTAACGCTCCCTCGCTGGTCCCCCTATATGCGCACGACCTACAACAAAAACGAACTAGGACTATACAATTTCGAGGCAACAACCTACTCCACGTCCCCGTTCTACGTGAAAGCCACACTCTGGAGCCTCTGGGGCCCAGCCGCCCTTGTGAACCGAGTCCGGGGATTTGCCGTGCCCGGCCCAATGTACTTTAGCGAGGGCGTAGCCTGGGAGTCCATGGGCGCGAGGCGCAACAACAAGACGAAGCAGCAGGAGGCCGAGGCAAGGGTAACTGCTCAAGCAAAGGCCCTCGAGAATGCTGGCTATGGCTTCCGTGCCAAAGTCAACTTCCAGCCCAAGCCGCTCGTTAACGGCCTCAGCCTTGGCTACGGCGAGCGCTCTAATGCCTATGCTACCGCATAAGGGCGACCAACAAGAAAGAAAGAAAGAAGCGACCATTCAATATTGTGTGGGGGGGGGGAATTACCACCACGCGGGTATCACGGGAAATTGGACGGGGTCTGCGCTCCCGTCGTAAGAGAGTATGAACTAGTTTGTAGGAGGAAAGGAGTGTGTGACCTGATTTGTAGAAGAAGAGGAATGCAAACTGATTTGTAGGAGGAAAGGAGTGTGAACTGCTTTGATTTTTTTTTTGTCGTCCAACCCCCCCCCCCCCTCGCTACTATCAAGGCGTGGGGGGAACTGGGAGGGGAGGGGAGGGGGAGGGGAGAGGAAGTCTGTTGACCGGGTTGGGGTTGGGGTTGAAAAAAAAAAGGATTGTAGTTTGTTTTAGTTTGGATGAGAAAAAAAAAAACCCTCACCTCCCTCACCTCCCTCCCTCCCTCTTTCTTTTTTTTTTTTTTTTTTTTGTTTTTTTCAAAAATAAAAATAAAAATTCAAATTTAAATTTAAATTTAAAGGAGGGAAAGGGGAATGAAAATTAAAAAGGTCTTGTGTGTTGTTGTATGTCGGTGGTGGTGGTGGTGGTGGTGGTGGTGTTTGTGTATGTCGTTATTGGGGGTTGTTGTTGTTGGGGTTGTTGTTGCTGCTGTCGTTGCTGTTACGGATAATATCTACCGCCGTCGCGCTGTTGCAGATAAATACACATTATTATTATTATTATTATTATTATTACTACCGTGAGTCCCAAAAAACAAACAAACAAACAAACCCCCCCCCCCCCCCAACCCACCTCCATCATCATCATCATCATCATCACCGTTTGTCTTTTTTTTTTTTTTTTTTTTTTTTGGGTTTGGGAAGAAGGAAGGGGTTGAGAAGGGGGGGGGAAGCTTTGAATGATATCTTCTTTTTATTATTATTATTATTATTATTATTATATCTGGTTATATATATATCCAAAAGTACACCGAACCTAACCCGACCCCGATTACACCCAATATTCCACCCCGAACACCAGCCCGATTATATATATATGTGTATATACCCACTCACCCAGTTACACCGAACCTAACCTAATTTTATTTTGTTATTTTTTTTTGGAAAAATTTTTTTTTTAATATATATTTTTCTAAAGGTAGAAATACATGGTACATACATACGTACGTACAAATTTTTTTAAATGGTAGTAGTAGTAGTAGTAGTAGTGGTGGTGGTGGTGGTGGGGGGGGGAGGTTTGTTTAATGGAATAAGAGCGAAATTGATAAAAAATAAAAAAATAAAAAACCACCTTATGCAAAAACCGATTTGCCTCCGAAACCCATCCCCAAGATCCCAGACCAGCAAAAGATCCCGCAAAAAAAAAAAAAAAAAGAAAAAAACCCCAAAGGCCGCCTTCGCCGTTTATAGAAAAAAAAAAGAAAAAAAAAAGAAATAATACCCAGCTCTAAATTATTAGATTCGTCTGGGCGTTAAAAGAAAAAAAAAAAAAAAAAAGTAGTATCGTCGTCTAGCTTTCTATGGAAAACGGAGGGGGGGATCAAAAAAAGGAAAGGAAAAAAAAAAGAAATCTGTTAAGAAAAAGGGTTAGCCAATATTATTATTGTCGTAGAGAGGAGAGAGAGGGGCGGGGAGTGTCATGTCTAAATATTTCAAGAATTCATACGTACTCGTCAATCGCCGCCGAAATCTTGCCTCCACAAGTCAATGTAAATGAAATCGTGATAGTCCAACCCCCTCTCTCTTTTAGTTCAGCGAGTAATGTATGTGCCTGTGATATCATCTTCGTAAAAGACATCCGCGAGATTAAACTGCCCCATGGACCTCTGCTGCATGTGATTCCCCTCCAGGAACTCATAGCGACTCTGATCCGAGCTGATGCTCGACCGCGACGTCTGCTGGTCCGGACACGAAGTCGGACCTCGTCGGTCGAAGAGCATGCCGCCGCCGCTGCTGCTGCTGGTTGGGCTTGGGGTGACGCCGAGGTTTGGCGAAGCATAGAGAGGGTGGCTGTATGGAGGCATGGGCGTTGGGACGTACATCTCGTCTGGCGTCTGCGGATAGTCGATTGGAGAGGCGTAGTCGCTGTCGCTCCAGCCGCTGACCGAGCCAGTCGAGGTCGACGCAGAGACACTCAGGTCGTCCATTGGACTGCCAATCGACGCTCCAAGCCACTGCAGAGAATGCCGATAGAGGCCGTGGCAGTAGTTTGGCCCGTCCATGTACTCCTGGATGGTGGGAGAGGACGCCCAGTCTGGCTCTGGCGAGTTGACGACAGAGGATCCCGCGGGATCCATATTGACAAAGTCATAGGACGTGATGATTGGCTGCCTGGCGTCGGGCGTGATCTTGATCGGCGGGCTTCGTCTCGTCGTCGGCACGCAGCCACCGCCAGAGCCAGACTTGCTTGAAGCGCCGGATCGTGAGCGGGCGTGACTGGCCTTCGTGGTGGAGGCAGACGCCGCCGGCTGCTTGGCAACGGGAGTCGACAACCCTCTGAGCTTTCCCCGACTGGCCACGCCAACGCCCCAGGTCAACTGTGTCTTGTATCCCGAACAGTCTTTGCCCTGCTCAAGGCATTGCGAGCAGTACGGCCTCCGCCGGTCGCACTTGATCTGCTTCTTCTGACACGTAAAGCAGTCGTTGGCAGCGCCGGTAGCAGGCGCTCTCCTCCTCCGCTTCCGCGGCGCACTCGAGTCACTGGCCGTAGCAGCAGCAGCAACAACAACAGCGGCAGCAGCGGCAGCAGCAGCAGCAGCAGCAGCAGTAGCAGTAGTAGGAGTAGTAGTAGTAGTAGTCATGCCTGGCGTCACAGCCACTAGTTGCGACGATAGTGACATGTGGAGGGTTTGGTAGAGTATGGCGAGGTGAGGTGAATTACTTGACCATAAGTATGCATGCCAACATCAATATGACGGATACGGTGCTCGATAAATATCTGGGTTGAGAGATTACGAGCTAGACCCCAAGACGAAGAACTCACCGACCAAGATAATAGATCAGCCGTGCACCTGCATATTGACAGACAGGGTATACGGCGGCCGAGTTTTTCTACTGACAGGGCCAGCTGTCCTCCCCCCCCCCCTCTTCGCGGGGCGCACACAGGATGGGACGCGGACAACCCCCAAGGCCCAATCATCGGGGAGGGGGGCGCGACAGCCAAAAGGAAACCCGACAGAGAGACGGTTACATGGGGTCGAGGACCCTGTTCCAACTCAAGAATGGGCCGAGATTGGCTTTTCAAGGAGGGTGGAGGAGCGAGGGGGAGGGAGGAGCGAGGGAGGACGAGGGAGGGCAGTTGTGCGGTTGTGGCCTGTGGCACTCGCTGGGATGGGCGCGCGCGGTCGTTCTACCAGACGGGCCAGACCGGCCCTGGCCCTGGTGCCTGCCCATCTGTCACAGCAAGCCAAGCATCGGCACGTACAAATAGTGTACGGGTATAACTGTTGCTGGGCCATTGCTGGCTATTGCTGGCAACTGCTGCTGGCTACTGCTAGCCATTGCCGACCACTGCCAACTATTGATGATTGCCAGCTAGCTATTTGCAGACCAGGGGTGGCGATCGCCCAGCATCTGTCGCGTTTCTTTTTCCCACAAGGCACGGCGGGCAGATTCGAGGCCAGTGGCCGCTGGTGCAGACAGACAGACAGACAGACAGAAGGAAATACGGGGCCGGAGAGAAGTGTTTCTGTTGCTTCTAGCGCTGCTCCACGACCCCCCGGCATGCGGGCGTGTTGGGAGAATGCAGCGAATCAGGGCTGGGTGCGAGTGGGGCGGGACTTGGGCATTGCATGGAAGCTGCATGGATCCTGCACAGAAACATGGCGTGGAACATTCTGCGAATTCTACCGCGCTCCCCAGCGGCCGTTATTGGCTGTACGTAATCTGTCGTAACCAAGCCTACGGTACGACGGAGGGAGGGGGCAACCCGGCCGGCATGCCACCTGAGACCAGCAAAGACCGGCAAAGCCAGCAGCAGCAGCAACAGCAGCAACAGCAGCAACAACAGCAACAGCAGCAGTAGCAGCGCCAACACCAGCGGCACCCTCCCGGTTAATGTTGCTGCAGCGTTGCCAGTTCGCCTGTCGTCGGCGGAGCACTGCCTGAGTCTGCCTGCAGAGTTATCCTAATTTCTCGACCGCGCAATCTCTCCCAGACGGCTGCTGCTGTCGCGGGGTGTCGCTCTGCTCCAGCATGCAGTGTGCAGTGGGCAGTGTGCAGTGTGCAGCAGTGTGGGCCTGGAGAAGTGGTGTGGAGAACACGCACTCGCTGGCTCTGTACGTTGCACATAACGTAGGGTGTCATGCACTCTATCTGAGTTTCTTCCATGGCCACTTGCCGGAATGCCTGGCTGACAGGAACGCGTGCAGACGGTGGTTCTGAAACGCAGGGCCAGAGCCGGCTGCTGCCGTGGGTGGTGAGAAAAGCGAAAGTGACAAGTGAGCGTTGCGTTGCTGGGCGAGGAACAGACGAGACGGGGATGACGGGGATCCCCCGGAAGCCCCGAAGCCCGTATGGAGTACCCTCTTTTATGTATGTATGTATGTATGTATGTTTGTGCAGAGAGTGTGTATGTAAGTAACTCTCTTTCTCTTTCTCTCTCTCTGTCTGCACAGTTCTCCGTACATTGTCCATAATACCATACCATACCATACTGTACCGTACCGTACCCATCATACCATGCCATGCCAAATCCAATACTTTGTGTCGCACGTCTCGAAGCTGCTGCCTGAAGCCACCGTCGTCCCCCCCAATCCCGCCGTTGTCCCCAGTATCTGCTGCGAGCTATTGAAATAGAACTTTCTACATGTGTTCTTTTCGCTTTTCGTATCGAGGCATTTTCTACCGTCGTGTATTATGGTAATTTGTGCGCAACCGAATGACAGGCCCGATAAAATAGGTGCAGACAGGGATTCCAGGGATCTGCCCCATCTTCCATCTTTAGCGTGCCGTTAGTGTCTTGCTGCACCACACATCCACACATTGAGCCCCGCAACGCTGTTGGTTGGCCTGGTCTGCTTCCATTGGGCCATGGTGATGCAGCTTTTTCTTCTTTTCGTAGCCGTCGTGTGGTGACTGACGAGTGCGCGTGGGGGTGCCGTGACATCACCTCAGCCCCGGTCAACGCAGTGAACTACGCAAATGGCAACGCGTGAGGCAGCGTTGGCACACGCGCTGTTTCTCTCCCACCCTTGCCCAGCAGCAGCATCAGCAGCACGAGTTCGTTCACCCAACTATCTCTCCATCGGGGCTGCTTAATATAACATCCATCTTGCAACGCTTTTCGGCAAAAGAGAGCAGAGACAGTAGAGAAAACATGTTAGTTAGCATGTTACAGTCCCCAAATTCTGCTGGCGTCGAGGATCCTCCGTACTTTGCGAGGTGAGGCTGGGTAGAGAGGCAGGTGCGACATTGCGCGGTGCTGTGTTGGGCAGGCTGGCGTATGGGTATGGGTGCGATCTAGCGTTTCTCCGTAGAGGGTGGGAGCATGTACATGTAGATACTCTGTCCCGTGGGCATTGGCATTTAGGCTGTGTTACACAGATCTCAATCGCCCAGGGGTATTGTTTGACGCGCAGGAGCGGCGGCGGAATATCGCCGAGAAGGCGCAGCGGGATATAGGTAGCCAGTATGTACGGTGTCTTCACGCGCGCTCACGCAACACACATATACACTACACTATACTCTATCTCTCTCCCACTTGCCCACTCGCTGAGTGCTGTCCGTCCCGAATAGGGTGGTTTCGAGTGGAGCAGAGGGCCCCTGAAATGATCAAATATCCTGAGCATCGCTCCATGCAGACGCATTCGCGCAGCCATCGACAACAAGACCTGGTAGTGGCACCCAGTCGGTCAAGGCCCAAACCCGCAACTCAGCAGGGGTTGCCTGCCCGGGAAAGTGAGGCCTAGGGGGCAGCAATACCGTCATGAGCGAAAAGAACAGATGCAGGTGCTCCAACACGTACACCAGGCCAGGCGTTCTGCGCGATACATGTACCCAACCCACACACGTACTCGACGGCCCTGCAGGACGGTAGTGATGTTGCTCCAGACCCAAGGGCAAGGATCTCATGCATAAGCTGTGGTCGATGGATACACACCTGCTGGGAAGACAGCGTGTTGCCCGTGGCGATTCGTAGTACAAACCACAAGTACCCCAGTCTGGAGTTCCCCTGGGATGACTAAGACCGGCGGTGTGAGACAGCAAACGTCTCTTCTTAACCCGGATTTCTCCAAGGCCTATGCAGACCCATACATAACGTTATCCGGATGGCCAAGGCCGATAAGTCGCGCTCTATCGGATGAGCTGAGATTTCGTATGTAAATGGCGTGCCTTTCTGTGTTGATGTTGATCACGATGGTTCGCTTTGATAATAGACGGATTACTCAGCCGCTGCGCAGCATGTACCCGCGCCTCTCAACAGCCCGCAAACTAGTAGTCAGGTCGTCGCATCAGCTACTGCCACACGGCGGCGCACGCCCTTGCATTACGCTTGGGGAGATCTTGTTCAGCCTCGTGTTCGGGGGGAAGAGGAGGAGGGGGGGGGGGGAAGAGAGAGGGAGAGAAAGGGCGGACTGAGGGATTTCGCGGATATCTCCTCGATTACTGTGCAATAGGGTGAGAGCTGATGCCGTGTGATGCTCGTTTCCCGCGCTGTTCTCGGCCAGAATCCCCTGTGTGGATCTTAATTAGCACAGGGCTAGACTCCAACACACACGGATCCGCGAGCCAGTCAGCCGTCATGGAACATGGTGCTGAGTGCTGAACGCATCACATCTAATTCACCCAGCCAAGTAGGTCACTCTGGTCACCTCCGCTCCCGGAACCTCAGACCCAGAGCCGCGTCGGAGGAATTAGAAGGTTCAAGTCAATACGGGGACTGCGATGCCGCTAGGCAACCGCCCTTGCGGCAACAGGCAGGTAGGTCGGTAGCAAGAGCATACGCGGAAGGACTGCCCACGAGAAAGGAGTGAAGCAAGCTGGTCGGTAGGGCCATCTGCGGGCAATTTCTCCTTCGCAAGCCTCCGTCGTCCAACAGCGGCGCGCGGTTGGGCTCGCCGCGCTTCTGGACGGCTGGAAAATTCGTCGTGCGATTGTGCGATTGGTCCAGTCGTCTATTCCAATCTGTCCTGGCTGTGGGCTTCGCCGCAGTCAACTGCAGATAGGAGCTGTTAGTTGATCAGGTTACACGGCACGGTGATCGCCTTATCCTTAGGGACGCTCGTTCTTCCTATCGCTTTCTCACTGTCGGCAAAATTGGCGATCAACCATGTCTGGGGCGGAGGACTGGGCGCTTCATAATTGGCCCCTCGCCGCTTTCATGTCATTTGAGGCTGTGGGATGTGGGTGATGTAAGTGAACCCGACCAATGACATTGTTCTGACATATCACCTGTGTGATGGACTGGAGGCCGGTCTCGGTGAATGCGGCTGTTTGTGTGCCATCAGGCTGTCGTCGTGTCGCATCTTTCGGCTTGTTGATGTACTGTATGCACCATATTGGCACCTCTTGTCTCTTAGCTGGATGCTATCCCTGTGGCTTACTCCACGTGTTGCCGTTAACACCATCCCCGGCCTACATGACCTTTGAGGTTCTCCTTTTTACACGGACCGCAAGCTCTGTTCCATAAATTCTGTCTTGATTCCTACCCTTTCGTTCCGATGTCTTTTCCTTTATTGCTCGCTCAAGGCACTTCATCCACATCTACCTAATATATTTGAAATATTTGAAATTGGTTTTTGTTTGAGCTTCATGGTTCTAAGAATCTCGAGAATATCCACTCCCTTGATACGTCTCTAATACCGTCTTTGCCTATCCATCAACACGATCGTTTTGGACACGATGAGCGGGGCTGGATACTACAAGTTCCGCTGCAAAAATTGGCTCACTTTCAACTGCCCACGCTGGGTATGGGTTAACAACTCGGCTTGTGCTGAATGTGTGGTGAGCATCTTTGTCCTCTCTCTAGGTCTTTGAGGTTGAGAAGCCCCGCTGAAGATAACTCAGGCTGCGGGACGTGAGGCGGCAGAAGGAGGGAGCTACAACACTGCAGTTGACTTGCGGCGTGGCCATACCGATCTCTAGAAGAGATCTGTAGGGCCATAGGGTCAACCTTGAAGTTTCGGCAGCTACAGCAAAAACCTCTCCAATGGATGGTCGCTCATGGATCACGACATATAAATGGGTCGAGCAGCGTTTAGTGCAGCTAGTTGGTTTCAGCGGTTATGGATGGGCACACAGGGGTTTCCTCTTCTTTTGATTTTAAGACATTAGGGTTAAATTTGGGGCCAGCTGGGGTTGGTCACTAGAACTGGGCGTGTTCTGACGGGCACTGTTTTGCCTATTTCCCCTTCTCGTTACTGTAGGCCTCTTAAACTATGTGCTGGGTTTGTTGTTTTAGGTTCACCGGTTCTGGCTGGCAGGCTAGCGCGTCCGGGCGAGTTAGTTACTATTCTAGATGAAGGGTTTGTGATTGGTCGTTTTGGGAATTGAGAAAGCTTAAAGGATATCGCGATATCAGGGAGCCCAGCCGTCCCCTTTCGGCAGAGGCGTGCAAATGTTCACGCTGTCCCAACAACCCCCCTTCCAGCCCCCGAACGCTTACGATAGCCTGTCTACTGTCTACTGTTCTGCACATACTTGGTACAAGTCCGGGGCGCTATTGCTCCAGAACGGACAGGGTAGCCACTAGACTACTAGCGGCCGAGCGTAAGTGGAAGTACTAAGTACAGAGAGTGCATTGCTCCGTAGATTCCTCCCAACACATGCGGATGGAGGTAAGTTGATCTGCAGCGAGCATGACACAGTAACACAAACAGCTTGCACGGACCGCGCCTCAAAAGCAACGGGTACAACCCACTGCTGAACTGCTGGGGCAGATGCAGGTGCAGGTGCATATTCGGCTACGCTCGTTACGACTCGCAATGAGAGTGAGGACAGAGGGAGCTGGAGCTGGGGGAGCTGGGGGGAGCTGGTATGGAAGCTGGGGAGATGGAGAGCAACGGGCCTGAGAAACCCCAAGCAGCACCCAGAGCTTCCCCAACAAGAAGGAAGTGGGGGAGGGGGGAGGGGGGGGAGGGGGCGAGAAGTGGCGTAGGACGCATGGGGGGGGGGGGGGGGGGGCGGCGGCAGGAACAAGAAGAGCAAGTCCTGGTGCCGTACCTGTCTTGCGGTGTGGTCGGTTTGCTT
>JAJDFF020000223.1:0-54862 GCA_021527025.2 Geoglossum cookeanum | reverse complement strand
CCAAATAATAAACAACCCCAACCAAAAAAAAAAAAAAAAAAAAAAAAAAAAAGAGGAGAGGGGGGGGGGGGGGGGGGGGGGAGGGGGGGGGGGGGGGGGGGGGGGGGGGGGGGGGGGGGGCACTCCCCAAGTGAAAATGTTATAGTGGACAAGAGAACGACTAGGCTTGTAAGGAAACTTCATTAAAACGCCAATCTTCGCTGAACCGGCATCAGACCTGGGCCATAATCATAGTCATCCCACACAGCGGGAATGCTGTGTCTACAACCCTAGATCGGAATAAATTATCCACGTCTGTTTCGTAACGGGCAAGTCTCCGCCGAAGGCGGTTAGAAAATATTAACATGTAATGGATCAGCGCCTGGAACTCTGAAGACTAATGGCCCCGACTAAACCGCTTGAACCAGCTCTTTCGCTTCCCTCCTTCCCCACCCACAGGAGCGGTATTGCCAAGTTTGATAGGGACTCTACGGACTGGAGCATTGTCTTTCGGAGGAAGAGGAGGAAGATGTGGGGGAACAACTGGAGGAGCTGGGCTCCCCTGGTTGTAGTACCCAGTGCCATTCGGGTCAGCGGAGTTCGACGTATTATGTGACCCGTTCCCTTGTGAGTAACCGGGATAGTTTAGGCCAGTAGCTAGCTGTGGTTGAGCAGCGTTCCCGAACTGAACGCCGTAACTATCGGCCATCTCCACCCTCGTACCCTGATCTCTTCGGTCTATCGAACTATCTTCACTACTCGGATCCGTTGAATACCCCCACGGGTCTGTGTTGTAGCTTCCTCCTGACGCCGTGTTTACAGTATCAACGGACTGTTGATAGGCGTTTGACGGATAGAAGTTTTGGCCGTTGCCATTGAGCGGAGGTTCGGTATTACCCCGTTGGCCGAAGCGGGGTCTGTTTTGAGGGTGAGGGCTATTTGAGTGGTGGTTCTCGCCGTAGCTGTAGCAGGTTCTAAGGTTAGTATCACAACCATCGGTAGCTTTAGCAGTACCTGAGGGAAGGGCAGCTTTTACCTTTCAAGCCGCGCTGGACCTGGCCGGCTACCGTAATAGCCACCGTCCTGCGGGCCACGCGCATTGTAGCCGTTGTGTGAATAGTAGCTACTTCGGCGGCTGTACCCCCCATTGCTATTGTTGTCATTGTTGTCATACGAGTCTGTAGGGTGACCATGTAAGCGCCATGCCATCTGCGCCGGTGATCATACGTAGCTTACCCGCACGCGCACAGTATTTGCGCCTGTACTCGTTATCAATAGCAGCCTCAAAGGATCGAATGGTGTCCAAAGGTCTTTCCCACCGAGGCCGTGTTGGATTCGACCGATCAGGCTCAACTACCAGCCGTTAACAACAACCCTTTTATATCAGTCGTCTAGAACATACTAATAAGGTTTCCGAACTGGTCTCTGTGTGGAAGCGCGCGAATGTTGGTCGTGTTGCTTTGGCTTACAGCGACTGTTCAGATGGACATCATCAATACCGCGCAATATAGGTGGGAAATCATAAGGGAGAGGCCATCGCCAGCTGCCACAGGGAACTCACATGGCTCTTCCTCCGAAATAGCCCTTGTAGGGTCCTGGTTGACGCCGAATCTGGTTCTCTCTTTATCCTTACTCGTTTCCTTGAGATCGACCTTGGGTGTCTTTGTAGAGCCGACGCTCTTGCGGCTTCCGCTAGACTTGTTGCTCACAAAGCTCCATGTTGACTTGGGTCGCGGCCGCGGCGGCGATTGCACAGGCGCGGCAGACATCTTTTCGTAGCTCTCTGGACGCAATGTAGTGATTATGGACAAATCAGGAAAAAAACGCTGATTCCGGAATTTGTTGAGGTTTCCGAGGAAATTCCGGGGATCTCTGCGAGGGACCTCAACCGTCGCGTACAGAGTAAATAGAAGGCAGGACGCGCGGGTGCAATTTGGTGGCTTGGAACGATTTGATTGTAACTAGTAAAGCAAGAGAACGAGGCGGGAAGACAGGAGGAAATATACGGGCGTATGCAAAACGATTGTTTGAAATAACAAGAAAGCTGAAACAAAAACCCCACAAAGAGATGCGTTGAGGATGGATAGGGCAACGAACTTGATCGCAGCGAAAAAGCAACGAAAGCAGCGGAGGTTGGGGCCGGGAGATGGATGGGAACTACGACTCTGTGCTGTACTACGAACTAGTCTACGTATGTGGGTCACTTAAGTGTTTGGGGTTGGCGAGGGTGAATGGCTGGAATGGCTGGAATGGCTGGAATGGCTGGCACGGCTGGCACGGCGGTAACAGTGGTTTGACACAGACGTTGAATGCGCCAAACCCCGATCGATCTGGCTAGCCAGTTGGAACGCTGCGCTCTCTACTCTCTATTCTATTCTACCGTGTGTGTAGTGCAGGAAGGCAAAACAAGTATTTGGTACGTTCTCTGTATGCTATTGGAAATAGAATGGTACATACGGCAGGTACGCTCCCTGCATGTTTGATTGATGTGCTTGGAGTTTGTACTTGGCACAATCGCGAACAAATGACGAATGGCAGTTCCCCCACAACACGCAACGCGCTTACGTCATCGTGATATATCTTTAGCCAACTACCAAGGTCCTGTACTGGTACAGCAATTATCGGTCGCGGGAGAGAGTTTGGCGGGGCACAAACGAGCCTTGTGCAACGGCCATTTCTAGATCGGAAGGTACGGAGCGTATCGATTCATATTGGTTGTGTATCCTGGTTGCCCATAGAGCTACTTTTAACTTTCAGGTCGAGTTGAGGTGGTTGGAAAACCCCAACCAGCCGCAACGGCTAATGGATTGGGGGGTTGTTGGCGTTGATGTTGTTGTTGTTGCTGCCGTGCCGCTGTTGTTGTTGTTGTTGTGGTGCCGGTGGAAGGACTTCCACCGCAGCTAGCAAGATAGGGCTGAAGCTCGCCGAACCCCAACCACAACGCTCTGGGGGAGTTCCACTAAACCCGCTGCAATGACCCGCCACCAAACCCACCGAATCGGTAACAGGCCTATCGGCCGTCGGAGAACTTGGGTTCCACTAACCCCCGCCAAGCCCAGCGGCAATAAGTTCTCGATATCGTATGCTACAAGGTCTCCTGTAGCAAGGGACCCCCCACAGCAACCTGTGGACTGGTCCTCCGTACCGTCCTGGCAGCGAAAGGCATCGACTAGGAGACTTCCAGAACCGGTGGGGAGACGGCAGCGCTGCCCAATTCTTACTCGCCGTCGCCTAGTGTATCGAACACACCCGTTATCGTGGGGATGCAACCGCCGGAGCCGGAGCCACCCTCATAGAAGTGGTAGACCCGCTCATAGAAGTGGTCGACCCCTTCATCGTAGGGGCCCCAAGCATGGGGCCCCGAGCACAGGACCTCCCCTTCTACCCCCCTTCCTTGTCCCGGCTCGCTGAGATTCTCCGGGGTGAAGAGCCCGCTCGATCAGTTTCTCCAACCCGGCTCGCTTTTCGACCGCCTTGCCTCCTCCACCGAAAACCTTTCCAGTTCCGACATCGCACGAGGGAGCATTCCGATCCAGCTTCAGATCAAGCCATAGCTTTAGGGGATCGGATCGAGCGCGAATAGCTCGTCTGCTATTCGTCGGGGTCGTGTTCTCGAGGGACTCTCTGTATCGATCGCCAAAAACTTGGCTCTCATATACAGCCGCTTTCATTAGCGGATAAGAGTTGGTAGGCGATGTGGGAAGTCAACGAGCATGTTGCCAGAAAAAAAATCATCTCTGGCAGCAAGCGTTCGCTGAATTACTTGGGATCACCTGGGATCTGATCAAGTACCGAGTGCTTCAGCCTGCCTGCTCATAAAGGCCTGAAAACTGCTTGTTCAATCGTGGTTGAAGGTTTTCGGCTGAAGGTCTTGGAAGTGTTGGATTTGGAGTCTGCTGCAATAGCAGCAGATGGGGATGTAAACTTCTCCCACTACCCCGTAAGCATATTGCTTAATCAGGTACTCGGCTTTCCCTCCTATAAGTAGATTAGATTATTTCATTGATGTTATATGGGTAGTACATACCATACTAGAAGGGAGAGTATGAACCCGACCACTGCAAGCTCGGATTCTTCATCGAGCTCAGAGGAGCATCAGCTATAGGATTATACAAGTTAGCATTACTATCAAAGAACATCAGAACAAAAGACACTTACACAAAGAATTTACCAGCGGCGGCGGGGGCTGTTTTCTTTTGCGGTTGAAGCATGTTGAAAGCTGCCGACGGGTAGATGAAGAGGGGAAGAAAAAAAATCAGGAAGAAGGCGATAGAAGACTATTTATACCCGTCATTAGAATATTGTATTTTAACACATTCACTGGAATTTTCAGAAGCGAGACTCAAATTTCGCTTAATTGTTTGAACGTTGAAGTTTGCTCGTGTTTGTTGTTTGACACGGATGGATCTGAGCCTCTGTACTTGTACATGTACTGTACTATCCACCCACATGTACAGGTAACAACACCCCCAACCCAAATTGCTCAATAAGTCACAAGGTACAATATACACATAATCTTCCGTGCATGGCAACTTGGACGACCTCACGATGCATTTCCTTCTGTTTTCAAAGAAGCAAATTCTCCTATCGATTGCCTTTGGTTTGCCGATATCATCAGACATCCAGTACCAGCAGCAACTCATTGCAAACACCAGAACTGCAGAGAAAAGGCCAAACCCCGCAGTTTGCATTTGCATTTGAGTAAGCAAGCACCTTTCCAATTGCTTTCTTTGTATGCGCTGCTTGGAGAAAGCGGAAGGATGGAAGCAAAAAGCTAATACTTGCTACCACGACTTCTAGTGTTGATGGAGTTCTCCTTCGCAGCTCGAAGGCCCTTCCCCGTGCTAGGAAATCACTTGCTCACCTACAAGAATGCAATGTGCCATTTATCCTGCTTACAAATGGTGGTGGGAAGCTAGAATCCGAGCGTGTTGATGAGCTAAGTAGGGTATTGGGGGTGCCCTTAGATGTAGGCATGTTTGTGCAGAGCCATACACCATTTGAGGGGATGGTAAAGGGCGTTTCGAGTTTGAGGAACAAATGTGTACTTGTGGTTGGAGGGGATGGAGGAAAGTGCAGGAGAGTTGCTGAAATGTACGTACATTTCTTATTTAGCTTACGCCTTGCATTGTTCATGAGTGGGGATGTGCTAAGACAAATCGGGGTCCGCAAAAAAAAAGATATGGATTCCGGAACGTCATCACACCTGGCGACATTGCCGCTGCATACCCTGAAATATGGCCATTTGGCAAGGCGCTTCTCCCGCACTACAAGACATTCGCCCGACCTCTTCCTAAGCCAATCACACCAAACGACCCCTCCAACAGCCTTCAAGTCTCTGCAATTCTTGTCTTCAACGACTCGCGTGACTGGGGTCTCGATGCAACCGTCATCCTCGACCTCCTTCTCTCCTCTGGTGGAGTTCTCGGGACCTCCTCTCCCCTCAACAATCGCCCAGACCTCCCCAACCGCGGATTCCAGCAAGATGGCCAACCCCCAATCTACTTCTCCAACCCGGACCTCCTCTGGGCCGCTGCGTACCACCTCCCGCGGCTCGGCCAAGGCGGATTCCGCGCAGCAGTCGAGGGCGTTTGGGAAGCTGTTACCGGGGGCAGGAGCGCAGGAGTCACGCTACAAAAGACGATTATTGGAAAGCCGTCACGCGAGACGTTCCTGTTTGCAGAAACACAGCTGCGCCAGCACCGCAAGGCAATGGCGGCGCCAACACCTCAGGCACCGCCCTCGGGGGTCGAGCGGGAAGAAGGATCCAAACTACATCGTGTATACATGGTTGGGGACAACCCGGAAAGCGACATCAGAGGTGCGAACGAGTACCTCAGCCCATGGGGCTCCCAGTGGCTATCTATACTGGTGAGGAGTGGGGTATATAACGGGGCCGAGGAGCCAGCATGGAAGCCAAGAGCCGTAGTGGACGACGTTTGGGACGCGGTAAGGTGGGGACTACAGAGGGAAGGGTGGGACGTACCTACCGAGGAGAAATAGCAAGCCTCGTGCACGTATCTAGTCATCCACTTCCTTACCAAAATTACCCAACAATATAAGAAGAAGGGATGAATTATTTTTTTAAGAAGATTCCGAGAAAGTTAAAAAAGAAATAAAATTTGGAAAAAAAAATTAGACATGGAAAATCTCTTCGCAGATGTGACGAGTGACTTACCAAGAGAAAGAGAGAGAGGGGGAGAGAGAGACGGAAGGTTTTTTTTTTTTTTTTTATTTTTTGTCCTATTTTTTAGTGAGTATAAAAAAAAATTAACCATCAAAAAATAATAATTTGATCTTTTTTTCCGCATATATCACGCCCCCCCCCTTCCTCATCCCACCCTACCCATTTGATTACCTTTCCCCTATCCTCATCCTCCTGCCTCTCCTCCTCCTCCTCCTCCTCCTCCTCCTCCTCCTCCTCCTCCTCAACCCCACCGACCAACACCATCACCGCCGAAACCCGCACCCGCACCCGCACCCGAAGCCGTACTCGTACCGACACCCATAGCGTCCCCTACCACTACCACTACCGTTTTCTTCAGCTCTTTAAGACACCTGGGCACATGCTCACAGGGGCCATCCTTATCCCGAAAGCACTTGTTTCTCCCAATATTGACACTCCCCGGTTCGACGGTGCAGTGGGCGGGGTTGACACAAGTCCAGTTGCCGCAGAGATGCGACAGGTGCCATCCGCAGCTGATAAAGCCGTGCTTCTGCACCGCGGTCAGGCGCTTATGGTGCATCAGCGAGAGGATGCCGTAGTTGACGTGCACCTTGTGCAGCTGGCCGTGCTCGCGCCACGTGAGGCTGCGGCTGATGGTGCTCGTGGCGCGGCCGGGCTCGGGGCAGAGCCAGCAGGAGCGTGGAGTCCGGTCCGGGTCGAGGGTCGAATGCATGGAGGTGACATGGCGTTTGATTGTCTTTCGGACGGTGCGGGATGGGTCGTTGAAAAGGTATTTTTTGCGCTTTTCGCACGGCCAGGTTTCGACATGCTTTTTTTCTGGTACCGCGCTGTGTTTTTTGTCCCTGTCATCTGTCCCGACTGGCGCAGTAAGGGGGTTCCCATCTCCCGAGCTCCCGAAATTGCGGGATTCAATCCCACTAGCATGTTTGGGTCGCGACCCTACAGTGGAGAAACTCGGACATTAGTATATCCAGATAGACTAGAGGCAGGCTAATTGTGGTAGCCATCCACCTGGCCCGTTCTGGACCTGGTAATATGGCATCACTACAATCATCTCCTTTGTAGGAAGATACGCTAACTTTTCAAAGCAAATTCTGTTTGTCAGGAGAAGAGAAAAAAAAAAAAAAAAGGTAAACTCACAAGTAGCCCTTATTTCCGCTCCGCTCTGCTCACTCGCAACTCCTTTCGTAAAGATAGGAACAGGAGATCCCGATGTAGGTGACCCGTACTCACCCGCCCTAGGAAGCAACGACAAGGACCTATCTAGTTTGGGGGAATCCTCAGTGTGGTCAAGATCCAAGTAGAAAGGCTTATCCCTTGTCCCACGGCCCCTAGTTTTTGTGAAGAGGGGTGCTGCTGCTGCTGCTGCTGCTGCTTCATCATCGTCATCACCATCATCTTCTCCTTCACTCCCACTAATAACCTCTGTATACACAAAGGACCCAGGAATAAACTCGTATTGGCGGCGCTTCGGAGCCCTGACCCGGACCGAATAGGAACTCGTTTGTGTGCTGTTGGCAGTCGAGCCTTTGTTCAAATCAACCAGACCGCGCTGATTCTCGTTCCTCTTCAACCTGCAGATCCAAGTGCAGGCACTCGCCGACGGATGATAAGAGCAACCGCCGGGCGTTTTACCATCCTCCGCCAACGCCGCAATTGTCCGAGATCTGCCAGGTGCGAAAGAATGGTCGTTAACCCGGGGGGGCAGGGACCATGGCCCGCGGCTGTACATTATTTGGCTTTTTTTCTTTTCTTTTTTTTGTTGGTTTGCCCGTCGTCTTATGAGAAAAGGGGTTTTTTTCCTATCAAAAATAAAATAAAATAAAATAAAATTGTTAGACTATTCCCCCCCCCCCCACCACCCCCAAGATTAGCAAGTAAGATTTATTATACACGGCGCAGGACACTTACTTACCCAACCCCAAAAACCCCAAAAACCACCCAAACCCTAGTCACCGACCGCCTCCTCCCCCCCTTTCCACCACCAAAAAAAACAAACAGTAGCAGTAGCAGTAGTAGTAGTAGTAGTAGTAGTAGCAGTAGTAGTAGTAGTAGTAGTAGTATAATCCCTTATCCACAGAGGAGAAGGAGCAGTAAAGAAGCCACACTACTAACTATATCCGAACGAAAAAAAAAACCTCCCCTCCCAAAAAAAAAAAACGAGTTATCAAGAGTAGAGAGAGAGAGAAATGTGTACGTAAGATGGATAGATAGATAGAGAGAGAGAGAGAGAGAGAGAGAGCAATGTGTAAGTAAGATGGATAGATAGATAGATAGGTAGTTGGTTGGTTGGTTGGTTAGAGGAGAAGGAGGAGGAGGAATGAAGGAAGTAAGTAAGGAATGGAAAGTAGAGTAAGTTGAAAAGGAAAAGAAATAGTGAAAGAAAGAGAGAGAAAAAGAAAAAAAAAACCCCCCATTCAAATCTTAGATGAAAAACACTTGACGTTATAGTGAAAAATAACTAACCTCAAAGTCAGAAATTTTCCAGTTGCACATATGGGCAACATGGCAGGCACGTGAGATGGACTATACAAAAGAGGTAAAATCACCATTACTGCTCATATTAGCAACTCTGTTCACCTGCTTAAAATAAAACCACTCCAATTCTCCTCCCCAAGTTTCTATAAAAACAACTTTTGTCTAGAACCAAAAAAAAAAAACGTCCCCTTTTCCCCTCCTTTTTCTTTTCTGGTAAGTTATGGCGCACGGTAAAAAGGAAAAAAAAAAAGCCCCATCAACCTCCTAATGAAAGTCGACTAGTTGGAAGAAGAAAGTCGCAAAATAATCACCCCTCTCCCTTTCCGATTAATCCCTAAACAATTCCACTGCCATAATCATCCGGTCCACCCCCATGACGAGCCGCCCGGTTGTGCTGGTGATCGTCATGATCAATTACTGGGTCTCCGTGATGAGCCGCAAAAATAGAAGGCGGAACCCGGGCCGCATCATGGGTGTCGACCCTAGATAGGTCGCGCCCACCACCCGTCTTACCACCGCTACCGACCCATCCCTTGTGAAGCTGATGTCTATAATTCCCTCCTCAAGGATGGGTGTGAGAACATGTCCAATGAAGATAACGGGAGACCGGAAACAGAAGAAGGAAAGAAGAAAAGACGCGTGGACAAGAAAACCTACGTATAAGTTTGGCTACCACCATAAGTCTTGCTACCATCCAAGTCAGATTCGTAGGGGCCGGCGGTATTTGGCGCACTGCCGCCCCCAGGAGTAGCGTATGTGCTAGTACCGCGTTGGTGGGTAGCATAATCGCCGCAGCCATCGAGGTCAGAATCAAGACTTGAGGTGCTATTAGCAAAGGGAAGTTCTCCAACCTCAATAAGGCAAGTACCGGACATACCGAGGGCCAGGCTTGTCAGAGACATTAGAGTCATAAGGACCCGCGTTGGTAGAGCGGTTGGTTCCACCAGCGGTGTCGGTAGTGCCGGGACGATGAGTTCCGCAGCAAGCGGTAGTGCTATCAGCGCTGAAGAGCAGATTAGAAAATTGTTGTCCAACGTTCAAGTCGGACATAACTACCGGGGACCAAGTTCATTAGCCGCGTTGCTAGGATGTGGGCCAGCACCGCCAGTCATGTTAGGCTGAGCGCCATGGTGGGTACCATGTTGAGTACTGTCAGTAACTCCAAAAGTACGAGAGCCATCGAAATCACCATCGGCCCTATGTGAAGTCAAAGACAGCCCATACATACAACCACACCAAACTCCAAAGCTGCGTCTGTGGAACACATACCTCGAATCTAGCTGGTTAGCAACATTGGGTGGGTGAGGAGGGCCCGTGTCCGTGGGGTCCACATTAACACCACCATAGCCGGCAGTATTGTCCGTAGTCGTACCATCAAGAGAACGAGCTGGCTGGGTGTCACGACTCTTGTCGCCGCGTAAAGCTTCCTTGACCTTACTCACGAGACCGGACATGATGGAAACTTGATGGTGCTTGGGTTAAGATCGACGAGGTAGATAGGTGTTATATATCTTCTAGATCTCAACCTCATTAGAGGATAGTGAAGGGAGAAGAAGAACACCAAATTGCGGGCGAGGGCGGGGGTTTTATGTATGTACGCGCAAAGCCCCATCTTCGATACTAGAAAGCCTGAAAGGCAATAGAGCACCGACCAGATTGCTGTTTCTGGGCAGCAAGAAAGAGCCTCTGATGTCAACGGCGGCTGCGACTACCCGTGTTCCACGGTGCAGGCTTTAATAACGACATTAGCCCGCCCATTTTCCACAGCACAACTGCCACTTGTGGGGACGACGAACAAAGTCATTGGCTCGACTTCAGAAGGCAAAACTAACAATCGGGGCGAGTTGGCATCGGAACGGGAAATCACACAGTAGGAGTTCCGCGGGTATCCAAGAGGGAAAGAAAGCGGATCATCACCGAAGCTTTCTCTCGCGCGAACCTTCAAGGGCCATCATGATTCTTTCCGGATGTACTGACGAATCGGAGATGCCTTCCACCAAGGAAAAGCATTCTGACTCTCTATTTTGATATGGAAGTCGGCCTCCATCACAATTTGAACTCAGTCAGAGCTGCCAGAACTCTGTGAAGAACTCTGTCTAGAACTCTGTCATCACAATGACATACATGTAACATGACTGGATATCACATGACCTCCCTTAGTCATTCAATGTTTTCTTTCCAGAAAACACGAGCCTGACAGATTATCAGATTATGCCCTTGTACCTGTACTTTGTACGTATGTGCTTGCACTCTGGACATACAGGCAGTATATACAGAGTGTATGTGTATGTATGTATATATAGATATATATATATGTCGGATGATGCAATTACAGCCTCAAACCTCAAACCTCAAGCCCCCCAGCGCAACCCAAGCAACCTCCTCCTCCTCCTCCTCCTCCTCCACCAAAAACAAGCCTAGACAAGACAGACAGACAGACAGCAAACCACAGTCGAGACCCACGCGCTCCACTTCACCCCCAGCAACGCACGCACGTACGGGGACGGGGACGGGGACGGGAACGGGAACGGGAACGGGAACGGGAACGCCGCACAACCCCAAACACCCCACCGTCAGTCAACCAACAATCAACTAAAATTAGAGAGAGTACTTACTACTACTACTACTACCCCCCCGAACAGATTTATTTAGGTGTGATGTGATTGCATTTGTATCGTACAGTACAGCCGAATCTCGCGCTGCAAGAACCTTCTTCTTCTTCTTCTTGTTCTTCTTTTTCTTCTCTGCATTACAATAAATTACCTCGTCTGCAAAAATATATATATATATATATATATAAATACGCGGTTCAACAACAACCCCCTACCGTACCGTACCATACCATACCGTACCATACCGTACCATACCGTACCATACCGTACCATACCGTACCCCACCCCCCCCCCCAGACTTTTACACGAGAATAGAATAGAATAGAATTCAATCAGTCAATCAATCAACTGACCAACCAATCTATTAACCCGACCCGTTATTCTCGCAGCGCGACTCGACTCTCGACTATATCTATATATATACAAATAACAACAAGCCCCTACCTATTTCTATTTATATATTTGTAAATATTTTTCTAATTTTTTTTTTCTTTTCTATCCCACCTATTCCAATCCACTACCACCGTACATCATATATATATATATATATAAATATATTTATTTCTGGAAAAGTATGGTGATGGTGATGGTGGAATCATCATCATCCATCATCCGCTATCTCACAACCCTCATATTCCCAACACAATAGGTAAATAAATTTACCTACCTCCAAAAAGAAAAAAAAGAAAAAAAAATTCGATACACAACCACACGCCCAATAAAAAAATAAAAAACCTTGTTTTCGCTCTGCCTCCCCCCCAAAAAATCTTCAACCTAGGCATAAAGGCGTAAAGTACGTGCAGAACCCCCCGCTGCGCTACCCCCCCCCCCACCCCCCCTACCCCTACCCGTACCCATACCCTTCCATACCGATACCCATACCGCGTCAGGCGGACAGGAAGACGGGCGGGCGGGGCGCTCTGAAAAAAATAAAATAAAAAAGAATAAAAAAAGAGAGGGGAACAATAATAATAATAATAATATTAATAAATCACAAAGGGAAAAGGCCTGGCTAGAACGTATGGTGTACGTACAGCTAGAAGGGGGGGGGGTTTTAGTGGGGTTTTTTTAGGTGGGGAAGGGAGGTTGACTATAGACATTCCCATGCAAGGAGCACTTGAGTAGACCGTTCGCATTCGCCATTGGCCAGGTAGAGTATTAAAATCCAACACCGCCGCCATGTTGTACCGTTTTTTTTACTTTTTGCCTTTTCCTTTTTCCCTTTTTTTCTTTTACTTGCTCTGAATATTTCCAAGGCCTATACACAACACACTCACTCACTCACACACACACACACACTCACTCACTCACTCACACACACACACACACACACACACACACACACACAAAAACCACCCAAAACAGAGTAATGCCTAGACCGTATGGGAAACGGAGGAAAACGAGGGAGTCGAGCGAGATGGACGTGTAAATGCGAAATTTCAATTAAAAAAGAAAAGAAGAAAAAAAGAACGCTAGCGCCACCGTATCCGCCCAGTGTGCTGTGCACGGAAGCTCGCACATTCGTCCATGTAAGTAGTGTAATACATCTCCACGTGAGAAATTAGGATCATTATCGATCCCGCTCCTCTGCCCTCTGTCGGCGGGTCTCTTCGCTCTCAAAGCCAGTCGAGAGATTACGTAGTCTAGCCATGCCTGATCGAGCCATGTTCTTACACCGCCGCCAGATGGTGCTTCCGATGCTGCCTTGTCGCTCATCTGCAAGAGAAGGAGTGGCAGAGTTATCCCCATTCTCAAGGTCAGTATCTTCATCGCCATTGGGTGGCCGGTTCCGTGCCAGGAGGGAAGACGAGGGGGAGCTGCTGTCTTCATCGTCATCGGGGTTATATGGGGTTAGACGACTACCAAAGGAAGAACTGTGGGATATGGAGCGAACAACATCCCCTTTACAAATGGGGCACGTGCGGCGACGTGTTGTAAGCCATGGCGTACTGGTTTTCCAGGTGTTAGCGAGAAAATTCATACTACACAAATCTGCATTCACTCACATGCAGTCGGCGTGAAACTCATGTCCACAAGGGAGCCTCATGACCCTGCTGACGCCGTCTACATACTCCTCAAGACAAACTACGCATTCTTCCTGATGACCTACATATCGTTTCTGATGAGGTCGAGGTGAGCTTGGCTTCTCAAATACCGAATGTCGCGGTGTCTCACTCTCGCTGATTGGTATTAGGCGAGATCGAGACACCTCTGGGGATTCTAGTATATCTGAAGCAGTGTGGGAGCGCTGCCGAGAGCGTGGTGAGGTTGGCCGCGCTGCAGACTGGAGTAGTGGCGAGGTTGGAGAAGTCGAGTGAGGCGAGGCGATTCGGAGAGATGATAGACTCGACCCTCGTGAGAGCGTATGATAGGTACGCACGGGGAGTCTCTCAACGACCGACTTTGGCGCCCGCCATCTCCGTCTCCTGATTCTGGACCGCAAAAGTAAAAGAGCGTATACTATGGTCAATGTGACCAATGGACTAACGACCAAGACTAGAAGGGTATCAAAGAAAGGGCTTGTAGACATGCTAGTTGGTGTAAGTGTTACCCAGAGGCCTTCGTGCTCCTCGTCGTCTTCATCGTCGTCATCATCGTCGCCATCATGACCTGGTCCCACCTCCGGGCTTTCATGGTTGGGCTTCGAGGGCTGTCCATCCTTTCCTATCCACGGAATATGGCCCAACCACCCGTGGTCCGACTGGGAGATAGGGTCAACGCCGTCGCCTTTGTCGGCAATAGAAGGCTTGTTTTTGTCGTCATACTCTCCGCTGCTTGGCGTAATACTACCCCCGGTCAACCTGTCGCTTCCCTTGGCCTTGGCTTTTTTTGGTCTTTCAGATGCGCCCACTGCCGGCCGCTCTGATGGGGACTTTCGTTGCCCCCCGTTCGAATCCTTTGGCTTGCCGTTTTGTTTCGTGTGTCCCTGCCCCGAGGTGTCCTCGTCCTTGAGCGAAGGCATCCCAACTAGGTCTGGATCCCTCCAGTCTTGAACTCCAATTTCGAAGTCATCAGCTCCGGGGCCAGGCGGCGCTGTAGGTTTTACTTTGCTTTTGTTTTTCCCGGGGGTAGGTTTAGTTGGGCTCTCCTCTTCGTTCGGGTCTTCAACTAGTATCCATTCCAACTCACCACTGCTCGGTGGCCGCGAGCTATCCTGTTCTAGTTTCGGCGGCTGAGCGTCTTGGAAACCAAAACCGAGCCTTGAGAGGAGGATGCGCAGCCAACTCCTCTTCTGTGGCGGCGAAGCTACCGCATCGGAGCTAGAGCCCTGCCTGCTAGCCTTTGCGGTTGGTGTGGGCCCAGAACGGGCCACGCTGGGGGTGGGTGTTGGCCGCCATTTGACCTTTTTCGTCTTTTTCTGGTCCTTCCCCTTCGGGCCCTTGTTCGTAGGAGAACTTTCGTTAGGGCCTTCCTCCAACGCTCTATCTGGAGGAATCAGGGAAGATAAGATATGTGCAGTTGTGTGGGATGTGAATAGCGACGGAATAGTAACATTCGATGTATCTCCCCGAGCGTACATCGTAACAAGGCCTCCGCCTCTAGTATTATCCCCAACGATGAGCGCAATTCCGCCTCTCCTTTGAGTCCATTTAACTTTCTCCAAGAAGCCACACCCACCGCGAGTAAGTAGAACAATCTTTCCAGCTATCTCGGCACTTTCTTGTAGGGATTGGATATCCGCATGCTCTGTGGGTGGGGTTGTGCCGGTACCAGACGAGTCAGGGGGGACTTGTCCAGGCTTCGCTGATATCGACGACGTTGAATCCCGATGAAATTGGTGAAGGTGGTCGTCGGTACCGTCATCCTGGGATGTAGACTGACCATTCTCATCTCCCCCATCCACCTTGGAGCGACCGGCAACCAGCTTCTCCCTTAGAGATGCTTTCCTGCTCTTGCCAGCTGTCTTCGAGGAACCATCTTTACCGTCACTGATATCTGGGCTCACCCCGACATCATCTTCAGAGTCCTTGTCTCCTTCCCCCCAGCCAGGGACATCGCTGCACCCGAGCTCTCCCTCAGCGCCGTTCCTCCGTAAATTGTCATCCCCAAACCCACTTCCAATCCAAAGTTGACCGCTCAGGCCTTTCGACGGCAACAGAGGCCCGAATGCCGCGGGGCGGGAGAGGAAGAAAGTTGAGTTGTCATCCGTCAGGCTAATGATAGCGGATGGAGGGAAGAGCGAGCTCGGCGTGTGAAACGAAAAGAACGCCCTGAGCCTAGATTTGCGGGGCGTAGACGACTCGGAGACTGGCTGCCTTGGATGCGCCGAGAGGAGAGACAGAAATGTCAGAAACACCGGTACTACAATAAAACACACGAGTAGGACTATAAGTCGTGGCAGACGCATTGCTGTTGTGGGGTTCTATTGCTGGCGGGGTGCCGGGCCGGTTCGAAATAGAGTTGTCAGAGGCGGATCAGCTAGAGAGCTGCCGGTGGGCTGGACGGCGGTGAACTCTCATCCGCAGGGAATGAGTGCTTGTATCCAGCGAGCCTGCGGTTGAGTGTTGGCAGGTGTGGTGGTAGTAGTAGTAGTGGTAGTGGTGGTGGTGGTGTGTTGTGGCGGGTAGGCGAACTAGATCACATTCGCCCCGTCAAATCGCATCGATCGACTCACCGCGGGGAAATGAGGATCGAGAAATGCTACCACCTAGTGCGTGGTATGAATGGCCTGTGGGAGAGGGGATCTGGCGATCCAGCACGTTCTTATTCATGAGCAGTTGGGCGTCGGTGTGGGACTGATCACGTGGTAGAAACTCCCTAAGTAACGTGTGGGACAACAAGGCATTACTAGTGGTAGTGCGCGATATCAAATACGTCCAGAAAGGGAAAGGGAATGTGGACTTCTTGTAAGGAATATTATGAAATTTATTGTGGGATCGACTGATCATGATATGTGACATGGTTCCCGTATGTATGTACACCGTCGTTGTCCTGTGTTCAAAGTTCCTCCTCGCCACATGTCCTACGTGCATTTCCCTCCCTACTTTTGAAGGAATACAACAGACCACGGAGAGACACCTTCTCAATGATGCCCGGCATTAAGTAGTCATGTCGTAGGTCTTTTTCTGGTAAACGCCTCTACTAGCCCGGTCATAAATTCGTAAGATCTCGCAACAAGTCATCGTTCCGTAAAGTGAATATCCTCGTGGTTGTAGAAGAACTTCGCCCCTGGTTTCCGAGAATCGAGGTTTTTGTCTGACTTGGATTTCTTTTCTGACTTTGGGCTTGATTTAGACATCTTGGGTAAAAGAATGGACCACTATTTGGGAGTCAGTATACGCCGTGGTAAATGTAGGTGCTCTATGCTCACCTTGCGGCTGCCATGCATCGTAGAGTCTTTCCTGCTATGTGTGCCCTGAGATAGGGAGCGGGTCTCTTCGTCTGCTGGGTGCATAGAGCGGTGCCGATCGACTGCGCTTTTTGTCGGGGAGCTCTTCTTTTTGAGCTTTCTCACTAGCCGCCTTGGCTTATCATTCTCATCTTCAGAGTCGGAATCGAAGGCCGAGGTGAGATTTGGAGGCGATCCCCAAGCCGTCTCATGAAGAGAGCCTACGTAGCCATTGCCGGCCAGATGGTAACCAAGAGACGATGATCGAGCTGGGAAAGGCCAATTGGGGCGATCGTCTGGAAGGTCGTTTGACGTGTCGTGGAAAGAACTTGATCGGGAGGATGTCCTTGAATATTCCGTCCATTCTGACTCTGAATGTGCTGGCGGGGTTCTCGGACGGAGGAGCGGCCAGTCTGGGTGCATGCGTAGAACTTCAGAGGTCGGGTAAAAAGATGGAGCTCTGTCCATTATGAATAACGATCGTGTGGTATTGAAGGACGGATGGTAGCAAGAACAGATGAGATTTGAAAACGAGCGTTGGTGAGTGGGCTGTGATCACTATCGAGAGAATTAAAAGTGAGGGGAGAGCCCCATTTAACAAACGCTGCGTCTACAATAGCTATACCCATGAATGAAAAGGACTCTGGGAATAATCCTCGTTGGTTTGTGTGTGCAGGGGCGCCGCAGACAATAATTTTTTTTTCTCGAAAATCCCCGATATCGTGTGCACACAGCTTAGTCCCTAGCTCGAGTATATTAACACGCATCGCTCTTCGCACATGGCACGCTGAGGCTGTGATAGGTGAAGTGTTAATCGGCTGTGGGGGGGGGGACCAGGACTGGTATCTAAGTTTGTGGTGTTTCTGAACGCAGGGACTCCCATGACCAAACACCCAAGCACGACACTAGTCGATAAATAAATCGGTGCAAGCACAGGCTATTGCGCCTCGACCGAAGCCAACCCATTAGCTGTGCAACCTCGCAGTCCGGCCAATTGGTGGCTGTGGGAGGCATGAAGTTCGATGATCGCACTAGATCCGCTCGGCACACCCAGTTTCGTACTGGGCGAGGGGACCAGCCACTTCTCCAGTTAAGGCATACATACCCCAGAGGGCGGGTGGGTGTCCCCGCCTCGGGCACCCTCCCTCTGACACATGTTCGCTATTACTGCTATACACGGCCACACTGCCACACTGCCAGTCCTCCGTAGAGCAACCCCCAACCTCCCCGATTCATGCCCGGAGCATGTGCAGTATTGTACTACGTAGTTTGCTGCGCGCATTCGAGTCTAGCAGTTCCTGGAGCAGGACGCGATACGGTTTGCGGCTGCCCGCGTCAAGCTGCGAAACCCGGCAGTCTGGTTTTCCGGTTCTACACTCCCCAAATTCAATCTTCGGATGCAGGCACCGTGTTCGGCCTTGCGGTCGTTTTATCAGGGGGGATCCTGATACGAGTGCATTCCCTCATCTAGGTGATACCCACTCCTCTACTCTAATTCGGCCCTGGGATCGATCGCCTGGGGATTTTCGGCCTGCTGAAGTGGCATCCCCAGTGGCATCCTAGTGGCATCCCAGTGGCCGCCTTCATGTGTCCTCCCCCTCCTGGACATGGGTATATCCTTTTTGGCCCAGCATCTCAATGAACCGGGCAGAGCTATTAACCAAGACAGCCCTCTCCTTGGAGTTGCAGCCCCGCCTTCTCGTTTTAAGCGCACCTTTGGAGACCCGTTCGGCCCGCTGAAACCGAGCAAAAACTCAGTGGCCAATGGATAACCCTGGGGAAGCCCGGACATACTCGGAAGAATTTGGGATACTTGCGGTACAAAGCATAGATCTGCGATTTCCTGAGTATCGGAACTTCTCCGTCTGAGTGATCGGCGGATCGGCCCCCTACTGGGTTCTGGTAGGTAATAGGGAACGACGACTTGGAACGGATCAGGATAGTTTCAGAACCCTTCGCATTAGAAGGCCGAGAGATTCTTGGCGGGAAACTTTTAATATGTAGCCGCAGCGGTTGCCTTTGCATTTGTTCTAGATGCTCCTCCTCCCAGTTGTATCTACCTATTTTTGCATGTATCTCTCTGCTCCCGTTCCGCTGGCCGAATAAACTTGGAGTTGAGTTTGCATTATTTCTAGGCTATCTTCTTTTTGGTTATGTTTCCAGCCTGGGGAATAGGAAGGAGGAAGGAGCGAGCCCCGTTTGTTTTACAAATGAGCCCAGAAGCAATGGCTTCTACAAGGCCTGCCGAAGGAATCCCATATTCTAGCAAAATACCCGTCGCGCCCCGATTTAATTGTGGTTGTGCAAGTGAAGTTTCCGAGCAAGAGCAACACGCGGTGCGCAAAGTTCAGCAAAAGGACAAAAAAGGAAGTACATAGTCATCAAGTCTTTTTTTTTTCTTTCACTCAAACTTCCTATTAAGCCCCGATCCCAAGGATCTCGTCATCACATACCTCAATATGAAAAGCATCGGTTGTCACCTCATCTCCTAGACATATCTTAGCATGAAATCGTCTCGTTTTCTCTTTCCAGTTATCCCTAGCGGTACCTCCTCGCGTGTGTCCATTGCTCCCCAGACCTATTCCAGTACTCCTGCTCATCATACGAGACCATAAACCTTGGATCGTGCATCAGCGGGCGGTATCTTGGGTCCCTGCCCACACGTTGTGGCGGAACACCCCAGTCCTCGCCGAAAAAACTTGTGAGGCCAGAGGTGCCCTTCTCAACACACCATTCCGGTACCTCAACGAATGAGCCGAACATCGCCCGCTGCTCGTTGGGGGAATCAACGAGGTATTCGTGAAGGGAGCCAAGCAGGAGGATGAGGAGGTGGTTAGCGCAGTATCCTTCGGGGATCGCGTTTTGAAGACTTTTCGCACCGAGTGCCGGCCACTGCTCGTTTTTGAGTCCGGAGTTCTCGCTGAGGTCCTTATCCGCAACGGCCTGCAAGTGTTTCCGGAGGTCGGCGTCGGGACGTTTATCCTCTTCCCACCACTGCGATGCTACGCCCAGCATTGTCCTTGCGCGGCGATTGACAGCTAGGTGGGATGGTCCATCGACGCTATACTTATCTGTAGATGACGTGCTATCCATAGTGATCTGAATTCCTAGTGGCGTTTTCTTGGTCATCTCGGTCGAATCACTAGTTGCCGGGCGTGTAGTTACCGTGTGGATGTGGACTGGTCTCTCTTTCCATGGCAAAGGATCGCTGGGGCCAATACGTTCGATATTGGATTTCACTCTCGGGACAGACGCCCATGCACTATCGAGGGAATGGAGCGGGGCAATAGTGGAGACTTTCAATGGAGACGGGGTAAGATCCGGTATGGGTAACACCATCGAATTAAGGGACGACGAATCATGTACGGCTAGGTTATTCTCTTCGGCTTCGGTGATAGTTCTTTGTAGACCCTGGAGAAGAATCCCACGACTGCTGGTTGTAGTAGCTGGCTGCATATACTGGGAGAGCTGACTTGCCTTCGGTGGAGATGCATATTGCTGTGTCGACTCTATGCGACGAACGCTGGTGGGCGTATCGGATACTGGTGCTATACCAAAGCCAGTGATGTAGCTCGCGCGCTCGCGATGGTATAGCTGATCCCCTTGGTTAAGCTGTTGGCTCAGGGGATGACCGGTGTTGGAATACATCGCACTCTTATTGGAAGAACTGTTTGTATCAACCCGGTGCGCTCCTCCCATGTTCCCGAAAGTATTGCCACTGTGCTGGGTGCCATGGTTAGAGAGAAACGGGTCATGCTGCTGACCCCTAACCTGGCTCTGGGTGCTTCTCTCCCCAACCTTCGCGGCATTTTCGGCCTTCGCAACAGCGTACCCAGCAAGGCGAGACTTGGCCAGTTGCTGAAGCGGATTTGGGAAGCCAGCGAGCCGTTGAACTGTCTCAATACCTCTTACAGACACATTCATTCCCCGTGCTTGCATCTCTTCCTCCATTTTGTCCTCCTTGAGAAGATCTTCAACTGTGAATAAGTTTGACAGGATTTGGTCGTGCGTTGGTCTACCCGGTGCTACACTCCTTACTTGGTCCGACTGCGCGGACGGCTGGACACCAAGGGCCGCAAGAGCCTCTTCTTGTGTATGATGCCTTTGCCCTTCTAGCTGTGTATACGGTTGAGCGTCTTGGACTGCGATGTTTTCACCCTGTGTCTGCTGCTTCGGTGGCGGCACTCGCATTGTGAATACCTTGCGGGAGGGGGTAGGCCACTTGATAGCCTCCTCTTTCCCAATTCTCTGCTCTACCTCCGAGTTTAGGGGTTGTTGCTGGCTACTATGAGGAGCTCCAGAGCCGAAGTGGTGCATCCTAGCATCCTCCGGATATGGGAAAGGAAGCCCAAGTGGTCTGGTAGCTTGCGTTACCTTGCTCTCTTTCTTACCATCGCTGCCGTTGGCGGGTAGTTGTGCAGAGATATGCGATTTGTTCGCTGGCCCGAGCCCGCTGAAGTCAATTAGTTTTGGCGCCAGAGGCAATGTCTCAAGCGTAGTAGGGTCTTCTGGCCCTGGAGGCAAATCGGGATCCCATTCCTCAACGTCAAACTGGGCATCGACGGTCCATTTCAAAGACTTTGGCGGCACCTCGGAAAGTTCGGGCGACTTGACGTGTCCCTGCGAAGAATCCGGAGTATGTTCGCCGACAGCAGCTACTGCTTTTTGATTTATCCCAAGCGATTCCAGTTCCCCGAGCCCGGTAAGTTCAGAGCGTTCCCTGTCTGTATTGGAGCTTGCAGTATTATCATCCTCTGTAGATTCTGTGTCTGCGAAGAGATCGAAGGGCAGCCAGGCTTTCGCACCTTTTGTTTTTGTGGCACGAGTGAATTTGGTATAAGGAGAGTGACTTGAAAGTCCTGGTGAACCCGAATTATGATTAGACCTATCGGAGGCTACAGCTTCGGGTGGTCGGACGGCCTCTTGCTCTTCCTTGCGAGCTCTAGCAGCAAAGGACGGTGGGGAGGCGGACATTGACGTTCGGCCTGGAGGTGGTGTTGGCGCGGCAGTAGGAGGGCGCGGGGCTGAGACGGATCCAGTCGACGGCGGGTCTGATGAGCCTACTAGATCTACCGTTCGGGGTCTCGAATCAGTCGAGAAAGCAGACTGCAAGGCGATGGTTTGAATGTGCGTGTAAGGGAAGACTGAGGCCCCGCAGACTGAACGAACGTGAGGTGCGGCAACCGGCCTAGAACCCAGGAGAGGATAGTGGTAGATTGAGGTAGACCGTCTCCCGCTGAAGCCTTAGAGAGAGAGAGTGAGAGAGTGATTGTAAGTAAACGCCCACAGGCCACAACGCGAGACACCAGCGTTGGGCCCCTGAGCTCTCTCTTTTTTTTTTTTTGTTTTCGTTTTACGTTCCTGCAGCACCGGGAAAACCAAAGGGCCACAATAAAAAACTTCATGGGGGCTCACAGCGACGAGATCACGACTTTGCCGCTGTCCAGGGTAACGACTTGTGTGTGTGTGTGTTTGATTTCAAAATAATAGCGGAGCCGGGCACACACTTTTGAACGGCAGTCGTCCCCAACAGACCTGTGCTGTGTGCCCTTTTTGGGGGGGGGGGGAATATGACAGTCTGGAGTGGCCTTGACCCGTACCAGAACGGCGTTCGTTTTGTAACCGGAAGACTCAACGGTACATATATACATATATTCATGGTTCTGTAGTACGGGAACCTCTACCACGCCAACACCCGCCCTAACACCACCACCGCTTGTTTATACCCCCTCCGTTTTCTCCAAATCTATTTCCGTCTGTCTTCTTTTCCTTCCATTACCCATCTATTACCCCGCCTTTCTCCCCTCTATCGCATCTCTCAGCTGCTCTGGAAGGTCAGTCAGAGAATATGCAAGCTGTTTCGGCGATGCACATACCCCTCCCCCCCTTTTGCGCACGCAACGTCTTCGGGAGTGTTAATTCCCATCTGCCACACTACAGGCTTTTAGTTCCCGTCCGTCAATTGGGGGGGGGGGACCAACCACGTTGTCAGCCGCGGCCCAACGTCGGGATACCATCCCACATCGCCTCCACATCTCTCTATACACCCTGGAAGAGTGAGGAATGGAAGAAAGAAAGAAAGAAAGATCCATATTTTATTCCACCCAAGCACCCACCCAGCCACTACGGGGAAACGCAGATACCATGCCCTAAGGGAGTTAGTCACTTCTCCCCAACACCCGACGGAATAACATCCGACAACAGATAACAACAACACGCTGTGGAGACACGGCAAAAAAATATATAAAAGAATCTTGAAAAGTCAAAACCTTTCATTTCGTGTAGAGACAACTATTAGGGGGGCCCCTTAATACTAGTTTTGCACGAGCCGCTCAGGAAGGCTGGGGCCAAAGTCACGTGTTACCACGGGGTGGATACCGTACTGCGGATAGAGGGATACATGTACTGTATAGAAAGAGTAAGTGTGTGGAATAGTCTAGAAGTTGAAAAAAAAATTATTATTATTTAGAGGGTTGCCTTTCTATTCTACTAGGAAAAAAAAATGATAATAATAAAAATTTAAAATGTGCAAATGCACCACTCATCGCTCATCCAGCTAGAGGAAAGTTGGGGGAAGGGGGAAAGGGAGGGGAAAAAAAAGAAACAAGGGAAATAATAAAGGAGTTTGTCGTGTAGTCATCGTTGTTTGCTAGGCTAGGAAATGCATGTGTGCGCCAGCCGGGCTAGCTCAGACACTCCCTATATAGTATTATACCGGGAAAAAGTCCTCCACCTCCTTCACGTAGGGTGAGTTGGTTTACGAAAGAGGAAAAGAAAAAAGGGAGAATGACTAACTCGCAAACATCCATACCCCCGCCTTGACTGAAGAAGGAGCTCTAGTCCGGGATCTGGCCCCCTTCCATATGGCAACCTCCTCTGGCTCCTCGTACTCCTGCTGGCTTTCCACATACTCACCCCCGTCTCTCTTTGCATCTTCCTCTTCGTTAATTTCCAACAGATCCACCAAATCCCTCACGTCAGCCTTCATTTCACCACTGGTCCAGCCTAGCCGCTCGCTCACCCGGACTTGTCTTAGGTTTGCCAGGCCCCCCTCACAGACGGCAATGTATATGTCGTTAGGACATATTTTCGGACCTACGCCGAGGCTGCCGCTGCTTTCGAGGGTAAGGAGGTAGAGTGGGTGGGAAGGGTTGGGTGCGTTCTCTTCGTGGAAGAAGCGGGAGGAGATGTAGTCGACAGCTACGGTGAGGGTATGGAGCTGCGGGCAAATGAGTAGGAGCTGGTCGAGCGCATTGTAACGGAGTGTCGGGATGTGATAGGAGATTTTGAGATTTTTAAGTTGAGGTGCCAGTTGTGCGAGGAGATTGCGGATGGCGCTTCCTTTGGCAAAGGGGCAGTATTCGATAGTGAGTGTGTCTAAGGTTGGTGGGATATTATTAGCAGTCAGCAAGAAATTGTCAGAAATGCCGCCGGCCAGAGTGAGAGCGCGGAGACTAGGTGGCCAGGTAAAGGAATTGACGCTGAATCCGCGGTGGTAGTTGGAAGACCGTGGGAAGTAGAGCACCCGCAGCTGCGGCATTGCTCTAATGGCATGGAAGAGTTCCGAGAGGGAAATGGACTCCGAAATCAGAGTCAGGTCGAGCAAACACAGATGTGCGCATTTCGATAGTGCTGTAAAGCAGTTAACTCTATAGGGCTTGTTCGTTAGTGGTTTCGGAAGCCAAGAGGTTGGGAAGCTGTCTGCCCACGCAAATGTAGCCACTGGCGCCACAAATTCCTCCAATCCGCCCTTCGTGCGTCCCAGCAGCTTAGCTGTAATGCTCTTCTTCCCATCGTGCACCAGACGACTCATGTCCAGCCTCCGCACAAGGCCCGCCAACTGGTCCCCGCGAACACATGGCTTGGAGGATACGGGGATCGCGGTCGCAACGAACCTCATAAAGTTGCCGGGAGTCAGGTAGGGCGAGTGGTAAAGCTGTGCGATACCCGCTCCGTACCATTGGCGGCAGACGAGGACGAGGGCGAAGAAGGTCGACTGGGAGGCGCGGCCGCGGGGGAAGAGAGAGAAGATGGCGAGCACGAGCTCGGTGGGCAGGTGCACCTGCGGGCCACTGCTGGGCCGGGGCTCATCGGTGGAGTCGAGCAGAGACACAGCCAGCGCCATCGCGATCTACCAAGTGTATTGTACTCTGTACGCAGCAGGCAGTGCAACACGCTCGACCGGACGGTACCTGCCAAGCACAGAGGACTGCGCGGTAGAGCATGTATTTGTATTCGCACATACAATATGCACCCATGGAGTACATGCCCGGGCTTCACTCCGAAGTCCGTTTGCGGGGCCGATGTTCGGTCCGCCAGCAACATAACGCCCAACGCCGGTGAGTTGCACCAGTAATGTGTACAACAAGTACATGTATAAACACAACAGATAGGCAGCAACAGACCTCGGTTCTGGTATACTCTGGCCCAAGTGCGTTTAGGCCCCACAATTACCTCCAGATTGTCTGCAGAGCGACTCCCTACCTAGCTTCTGTGTATCTATGCAAGAGTGTGTACTGTACTTGTATATACATACATACATACACACACACAAGATGCTCAATCGGCTAATTCCCACAAGAGGTCCCGGTGCTTGAGCAAGTCGCGCTGCCCATATAGCTCGCCCACCACAGTGATGATCATGTTTAGCGTGCCCCGCACATTCGACACTCTCTCCCAGTATTCTTCTCCCCCTGTCAACACTTCCTCTCTCCCCACATTCTCGCTCCCATTATCCCCATTAGCCACCGTATCGTTACGCTCCGCAGCAGACACTCGGGCCATGAGGCGCGTCTTGGCCGCTTCGAGTTCGTCTGCCGCGGTATCGACTGTAGGCTCTTCAGGAGAGTCGCTAATCTCACCTTCCTCTAGCTCCTCGCCTTTAGGCATAGCGGTAGCACTGTCGGTTGCTGGGGTGTATATAGTATGCCCCCGGCCAAGAGTAGGCTCGAAGTTGTCCCCACTTAGGACTCCCCCTTCCTCTTTGGTCTCATCGGTATCCATATATTCTTCAACCCCGCCATCGAGCTCGCCGCTCTCAATTTCCTCCACATCCACCCCCGCGTCCCGTTGTCTCCTCTCCATTAGCCCCTCCACAACCCAAACGGCCCTCTTCCCCAAGTCTCGTATAATCCCCACATCTTGGCTCCCCATGACCCCCACATCCTCAATCCTCCCAAGCAGGCTCCAGATCCATCGGCTAACCCTGGAGTCAAAGATCTTGTTTCTCTTCAGGAACCCGTTTTGTGTGATTAAACGGATCAATCTCAGAGCTGCCACTTGGTCCATCGCGCTCAACTGAACCGGCAGTGGATCGGTCGCCCGGAGTAGACGATGCCACCGCGAATACGACGCCCTTGTTGGCTCGCATGAAATAGGGTGATCTTTGCTTAGCGCTTGTACCGCCCCAGCCGGAGGTATGCACCGGAGATTCGCGCGATGTAGCTTGAAGCGTAAAATTAAGCGGTCAAGGTATATTTCCATGGGACTCTTTTGCCCTAAATCGTTGGGGGGCATTGGCCCAAGGATCGGCGCTGCAGTATATGCGCCATCCTCATAAAACCCTCTCGAGTCTCCAACACCAGGGCCATAGATATCGTCGTTCTCGTCCTCCTTGGGCGCAACCAGGAGTTGTGGAACTTCTTTAGCTTCAGATCTGCAGACAACACCTTGCCATCAGCCCATCATCCTAAATTTCTTTTCGTGCCAGAAGCCTTAGCTTAAGTTTAACTACGATGGGGAATGAAGCGGCCCAGGATCAAACTGACCTAACCATTCTTAAATAGTCAAGTCCATCATTTGCAGGTCCATAGAACAGTTCGTCCGGGTCATCATCATCAAGGCCGGGAAAAGCACCGTGCTGCCCCGTAAGAGGGTCGACGCGGGGGTGAGCCATGCCAGCAAAACCGCAGTCTCCGTCAGCAGTAGACGGGCGTTGGCGCTTGCTACGGTCGTGGCCATCGCCTCCACTAGAAACTGTGTGCGTAGTATTGCATTTGCGCTTCTTATTTTTGCCCATAGCTTCGATAGCTTCGATATTGTGAGTGCGAATAGTAAGCCCGAACCTCTCAGTACGTACCGAGAGCAAGTCTTGGAGTTCGGCAAGCTGTCCTAGAACAGTCTAGTGAGCATCGACCATATCCTATCGATAAGGCATAGAGCGTCTTTCCCTCAAATTCTTCTCACGTCGCTTCTTCTTCCTAATCTGACATCTTCACGATGGAAAATAGCACACAATTATCCAATACTCAACATATATCTCCCACGATTGCTTTTTCGGGGTCTACGCTAGTTCTAGCATTACTACATCTCCATTAAATACTTCCAGAACTTCGTAGCCACGAGTCCATTGACCAACCAGACTCCAAGTGCTCGGGGCCACCATAGTCGCTATGCGGTAGAGTCCTGTATGTACATGCTGTAGCCCCCCGTGTGTAACATACCCAGCAAAATCAAAGGAAATGAAAAGGATATCCCAACAGAGAAGTACCCAACAGGCGTGCAGAAGGGGTGGGCGCAGCTAGAAGGAACGGAAAGTCAATCCATGACACCAATTAGAAAAGTCTCCATGCGAAAGGCCATGGCGCTACTTCATCCATCCCATGAAGACCGCCTCTTATCCTCACAGGTAAAGAGATTGATGTGGTTATCATGGAGAGCCGAGCAAGCCAACATCATCCTGTGCGGATGGAAGCTGGTGGTTGAAATGGGTGACGAACGGTTCTGCTGAAGGAAGCTCGAGTATGGTTCGAGGCTCGAAAGGAAACCTCCGTTAACATTGAAAACCTTGACATTATGATGACCAGATCCACTGAGTAAGACAAAGTGATTAGTATAAATTCAACCACAAACGACTGGAAAGGACTCTGGGAACATACGTAGCAAATACTGGGGCGTGTTCATGCACACTAAGACTCCTCAACGTATCCCTGGTAGCCCTAATTGTTCTAAGCGGAAGATCCATCCGAATATCCCAGAGCATGACATCTCCATTACGGCAGCCGCTGACCAGCTCTCTCAGTCCACCGCGCTGCATATGAACATTGGTGATCCATTGCTTATGGTGCTTCCACACCTTGAACATTGCATCGCGGGGTGGAAGACGCTGATCATATACGCGCACTGCCCCGTCTCCAAAACCAGCAGCAAAGACATTACCAGCGACTTGATCAGAAGTGAGCGACGTAATGCAGGAGCCAGAGCGAGCTGGGATGTCCTAGATTTTAGCACAAAAGTTAGATTCCCATCGGTAATATGGTCTCGGAAATAACTGCTTACGTTGGTGCAAATCTCAGTCGCGGCATTCCAAACCCTAATGACCTTCACATCACCGGCTACAAGCAATTTACCCTGTCCTTGTTGCCAGTCAAACGCTAGCCCAGCATTAACATTACTGGGCACAAGGTCAGTCAAAGCTCGCCATGCTGATACAACTTCAACGCTGCGTTCAGATTCATAATTGCGATAAACCTTAACGACCCCATCTGACGAGCCAGTGATAAGGAGAGCTTGGTCGTCTTCATTGATGAACTTAATCTCGTTGATTCTCGAGCCCATTGGGTTGCTATTGGAAAACCGACAGAGGCGAACCTGTGCTGACCAATCCCAAACGCTAAGAGAGGTCAGTATATATCCCCATACTAGCATAAAAGAATCACCCACCAGATATTGTCTCGGTCATCTGAGACAACCAGATGATTTTCAAACTGATGGAAACACATCTTGCTTGGCTGCGTGCCATTGTTAAAGAAACCAGAGGCATTATCCCAACGACTACTCCCTGCCTGCTCTTTTTCCGGTTGAGTCATTGCAATGATTCTCTCATTCCGTGTCCGACGCCATAGCCTCTGGTTGTAGTCGGTGCTACCAGGCTCATCTGCCTCACTGGGCTTCATCTGAGGCTCTCGAAAGTACTTCGTGCCAATGTCAGCGGTGGTCTAAACAGGGTACAATACTAAGCAAAATACCTCAATTGACCAATCCAAGAACTTGCTCTGTAGCGGTAGCTCAGGGTACCGTTTCGTATCCCGAGGTTTGAAATGTCTCGAGGTAGGCACCTTGGCAGGTTGGTAATAGCCGGGGCTTGTGTAGTGATCGTTTTGGTCTGGTGGTCGATTCCATTCTGCCGGAACACGAGCGTTTGGTGTTCCAGGATATCTACCTGGAGTTCTGGGCCCTCTTGGTGAAGCTGAAGGTGCAGGTGTCGTCGGGCTACCAATGGCCAGGTTTTTCAGTGAAGCAGCTATGCTCGCGGTCCGCTTCAGACCAAGAGATAGGTAGCCGTTCTGTTTCGAGGGCGTTGGTGCCGGAGATTCCGGCTTCTTGGGGTCATTAGTTGGCTCAGACGTGGCGGCCTTAAGAGAAAGTGGCCTTGAGGAGAGCCGGACGATCTCGTCAATAATTGATTGCGTAGGGCGTCCGAGGGGTGATTGGAGTAGAGAATTGTAGATGTAATCAATAATAATACCGGCATCACGGGATATTTCGGGATGAGGGTCCACAGACATGAGGAGGAGATGTTTCCAGACCGCGGCGAATATGGTTTCATAAGATATTCCGTTTGTATTTCCTTTCTTGTGGCCATTTGTGACGACACGCGAAGTCTGTTTCGTGTAGTGAAGACCCATCCGCCTTTCCGATCCGTCATCCCTGGGAGGATTGCGAATGAATTCTTTCTCTTCAAGTATCTGCTCATAGGCTGCAACCATGAACTTATTCTCGTATCTTTTCACAAAAGTAGAGAAGAAGACCAACAGCTCCTTCCGTACCATGTTGCTTCCGTCTGTCGTCATGATAAGAACAGTCGATGCTATCGACTCCTCTATTTGGGCGACTTGATCGGTCACATCAGGGATGCCCAAGAAATTATTGAGCGCATAGAGCATTGCAGCACGGACTTCTGGAACTGGGTCTAAAGCCAAATCGCAAAGTCGCTGATTTGCCGACTCTCTAATTCCCACCCACTTGGCTTCAGGGAAATCGACCCAGAGCTGGCTGATACATAGACAGGCCCACTGCCTCAACAAAGGGTTGTCTACGTCCCCCAGATGAGCCAAACAGGCGCCAATCACAACTGGCCCCATGCATACCACTTGTCCTTGGTGAAAGCCCTTGCAGAACATCGCGATAATGAATGCACACATTGCCCGGTGCTCGCTAGCATTTGCAATAGGTATCCCAGATGTTGGGCTGAGTATTTGAACGAAGTAGGAATACCCGTTGTCTTTCAAGAGATCGGTCTGGCATGACTGGTCGACAGCCAATATCCTCGCCCAAATAAACACCATCACAGGCTTCAATTCCTGAGCAGCAGACTGAAGGAGCTTGAGCACATAAGGGAAGATGCCGATGCTGAGCGCCAGATTCACGGCCCAAGGGCCTAGGTCAAGAAACTTGCTTAGAAGAATGAGCGCTCGGAGTCGATGAACCTGGCTTAGTAGAACCTGCAAGACAATCGGTAACTGATCTGGGGGTTTCTGAGTGACAGCGCCCTGGGTCAGGTAAACTTCAAAGGCTGTAAGCTGCTCCGTGAAGAAAGTCGAGTGCTGGTACTCGTAGACCCTCTTGCCCTCTTGGTTTTCGATCAACGCGGGAAGCTGTGCAAGAACCATCTCAACGGCCAAGTCCCAGCTCTCCCATAAGGGGTGGTGGTGCGTCTCCGGAAGCTCTGGCCAGGATTGGGGGTGGCATTGATGTACTCTCATAATCCTTTGGCTTAGCAGGAAGTTTCTAAATAAAGCCGCTACCATGAGATCTTGTCTGAATAGCTTCTTGAACAGCGCTCGCGGGAGTGTATTCCAAGCAATTGTGTCAGTAATTGCGGTGAAGATCCAGTTCAGCTCTCCCATTGGAGTTCTGCGCTCTTGTAATCGCCCCGGCAGCTTTAGCACGTCGTCAATCGTAAGCTTGCTCGGCAGCGGATTCTGCAGTACGAAGAATCTCAGTGCTATCTCGATTGGTGTCGTTAGGCAGCAGGTAAAGAGATCTGCAGGGAGATCGGGGTTAGTCGGTAGCGTCTCCTTTCGTCCACAAGCTGCAAGCTGAATACAATCACCGTAATTGGGGACCTGCGCATTTGGGTCTGCACGACGCAATTCGGCATTCTCAGCCTCATGCTTTTCGACAAACCGGTTGAAGTTGCGTATGATATTGCCCGCGTCCGAGCAATCGTACACGAACAAACTAGGTGCACCAAGCCAAGCCTGTAGATCGTACAGAGATATTGGTATATATTGTGTGTAGTTCTTGTTGAAAACCCAGATCTCTCCTGATGCAGTTGGCTTGGGTACCCCATGACCATTATAGTGGAACAAGACCCGTTCATCCTTTGCGTTTCGTCGCAGAGAACAGGCAAATTTCTTCGTCTCCTCGACGGAAGGGTCAAGGTATTGCTTATATCTTGTGCGTATACTCAACGTTTCGTATTGCTGCTGCAAATTTTTGCCAATAAGTTCCATCGCCTTGGGGCCAGGATGGATGGTCGTATCGACCCAGCATTCAAGTTTTGCGCATGGAGTTGTTTTGATAACATCAGGTGGGTCCACGCCGATGTTAAGACAGATGGCAAGCGCAGCAGATACCGTCTTTAGGCGATCCTTCATGCGCCACTCTTGTAGAGGAAGGGTCTGGCTTTCATCTTTGGGATTGCCACCGGTTTCATGGCGTTTATCCGTGTAGTACATGTAAAATGCCTAACAATCCCCGGTATTAGCAAATACAAGCTCCAAATATCAACGCCCTCGTTAAGAGAAACATTATGGCCTATCGATGATAGCACTGACCGACGTCAGGAGGGACAGATACTCCTCCGAGCTATACTGGTCCTCCCATCCATGTCTCATCCTCCATGTTCCCTCGTCGTCCGCCTTGTTGCCCGACGCCTTAGCCGCATCCTGGGACCGAGGCCCAAAATCGCTCCTAGCCCTCTGCAGATGCGAAATCGGCCGTTTTGGTTTCCCAGAGTCCTCCGCCACTTCCTCTTCCTCCCCTTCGGAATCCCTAAAAGGCACGGCTCGGACCGACACAGGGGTAGAGGTTCCATTTGTGCCGGGCGCCGTTCGAGGCCGAGCATAGGACTCGAGAAGCGTGCCTTGGAATGCAACAGCGCGTCGGGCGGCCTCTACAGGGTCACCAGCGGTCGACGACGAGCTGTTCGAGTCCTGCCTCTCAATGAGAGCGGTAGAATTGCCAGCTGTCGATGGGTAGTGTGGGGGCAGCTTGCTGGCCAAGTGCGCAACCAGATGGTATTCGTTTGCTCTCTGGTGGGGATGCGTTAGAGCTGTGCGAATGTGGTGTCGCGCAACAGCGGATTCGGTAGTTTCTGTCATGGCCATTCTTCCATATTCCTGCGAGGGGCGAATATGGCTGTCTTCGGCCTCCGTCTGGTCCTCGATGAACTCCTGGGCCTGGGAAGGCAGAGTGCTCTTGCTTAAAGGCCCCGGGCGATGTTGGCGAGGCTGGTGCTGTTGATTTTGAGTGTGAGAATGAAGTGGTTGAAAATGGACGGCCGTCATGGTCGGCGCTGGAAAAGCCGAGCCTCTTGTCACCACAATCAACCTCGATTGGTGGTGCCCTTTTGGCCGTCAATCCCGGTCATTGCCTGCAGGACGCAGAAGAGCTCGATTTGGTTTTCGTCCACCGCCAGCCCGAATGGGATCCGGACTTGTAGGGTCGTTGTCGGATCGAGCAGGAAAGACGAAAGGGCGGCGGATGGGCTGCGTCGGTGATCTGGGGATCTGGGAGATCTGGGACTCCACACGCAAGTGGAGATACACAGCACGGGCACGGAGACACCGTTGAGCTTCAGCTGGCGCAGACCCCAGCTCTGTCAAACCAAATCCGCAGCGCCACAGAATGCGCTGCGTGCTGATAGAGCCTATTACAGAGTAGGACTCTAGAGCCATACATATGTTCCCATCCAGTCACGACAGCCGAGCTGTCGTGACTCAACCAGTCCAGTTGCGACTGAACCGGTCGAGTCAAGACCGAGCCAGTGTCGTGACTGGACGGTCTAGTCGTGACTGTCCATGCTTGTATGCCCTAATTCTAACCAACTCTACCGCCACCTATATTCCATAAGCATTTATATCGGGGTGCTCCTTTGGAAGTAGTCTTTCTTTCCATCCAATTCCAACATGGTTCAGGTCAGAGGAGTTTCCAGAGTATCTAGCCTGCAGTCCCCACAGATACCCCAACTAACCACCCCAACCCATCAGAAGATTTCGCGACTATCTGAAGTCTTCTGCACTTGTTTAAACGACTCCTTCTTTTCCTTTTCCATCGCTATCTCTGGCCACCCGGATCGTGGTGCATCTCCAACACCCCCCATCCTTAGGATGTGGGACAATGCGAGGTTATACCCTCGTTTGCGGGCACACTCTTTATAATTATAATCGCCCTTCTAGCAAGTCCGGTAATCCCCATAATTTTTGTTTAATTGTAATTCCTTCCTCAACAAGAGCAAGCGCTTGTATGTGCAAAGCATTCCTATGCTTAGCTCTTCATGTCAGACTACTTCATGTTGAGAGCAAGGGCGTTGTTCTTTCATACTGGCTGAGCTGAGCTGGTGTGTGGCATAGGCGTTCTGCGTATGACCCTTGCCTCCCAGATGTGCCAGATGAGTACATGAGTGTGAGATTGCTGTTGGAGGGCATGGACACCATCAAGGGCGGGACGAGATCGAATCCACAGGATGGTACATACGCAACGCAATACCGGATGGTGGTGATGAATTTTCCAGGTTCACCAGCAAAGGCACTTGACCTACTATTCCAGATCGTCGACAAACACACTCGGATGTATATCGCACTGCATTTGATCTCCTAAGTCCGGGCGCAAAGGTTTACTCGACCAAGGATGTTACCGAGCTGTTTCCACTCCGCGCCATCTTCACCAATCCCCCAACAGAGGAACATATTGGCTCTGGTGATTAGTAGGGAAGTTGAGCCTGGAGTGTGGCACTTGGCAAATACACAGACGGCGATTTTTGTCTATCGCAACTGGGTATTCGAGTGCCCATGCCAGCCGTTTCTCTAAGTGGGCATCCGCGGGAGTCCTCCTAAACATCTTGTTGCACTTCGGGAGGGCTAAAACACTTCGTAGTTCACCTCTTTAGGAGGGTCTACGCCAACGATAGTCAAAGAAACGAGCGACATTCAACGTCAAGACAGAAGCAAGGTGTATTCGAGCCGGGACTAACCATCGATTCCGGGAGGAGTATATTTGATCCTCCAGAGAGGGCCAAACGGTGAGAACGCACACTGAACCATCATAGAACGCGCGCCTAGGAAAGCCAGAGGACTGGCACAGTCATCGCCATGGGTCAGGGAGGGGAGTCTAGATTGAGGCGTGCAAGCTACCATGGCTGCAGGCGTCCAAGGGGGGATATAAGGTTGGAGAGCCTACTCAGAGGTCTATCGTCCTTATGCCCTCTTCATGCAGAGGCATATCAATACGGGGAAAGTTCGAAGGATCTATTAGGGTTTAAATAAGATATATGTATTTTAGTTAGAGTAATAATTTTCTTCTATCCTGTAAAGATCTGAATACGGTACCGATACGAGAGTGGTTACCGTAAAACCCTTGCCTGTAGTCCAACTTGAGCCCCGCTAATTTATTCACCTTACGTATTCCACTAGATCCCTTCCCGGTAACACCGACCTCCGAATCCTCCACTTGATGTTTGTAATACCTGACACATATCCAAACTTTTCACGTTGCGTTTGCTTCGAGTCCAGGAGACCACCCCACCCCAACGTGCCTTTACAATCCATGACATTTGGCGGCGAAGGCGACGAGGTCGAGCTTCGGGGGGCTGACTGTGGGGCAGTACCACCTGAGGGTCGGCTTAATTTTGAAGCTTTCAAACCGGTCCCTTTTCCCAGCGTTTTCGTCGCCGATCTTTAATGCCTCCAAAGGGGGAAAAAAGAATCATGACCTAGAGAAACCTTCCTCTCCCCTAGGATCAGAAGTTGGACCGGACCTAGACGACGACTCTTCGGCGCGGCGCCATCGTCGATCGCATATGGATCTGGCATACTCCTCAGTCTCGGACTTTCATAGTGTCCTCTCAGACGAAGGTGTTGACGGTGCCAACTTCGGATTGTTTAGTTTCTTCAGGTTCTTTCCAGTCGAAGAGGGCTGCACCAAGTGGAGCTCCCGGGTGATGGTTGTATGAGTCAGGTTTTGAAGACAGGAACTGGTAGACTTCTTGTTATGTGGCGATATACCTTCTCCTGGTATTATGAGTATAGCCTAGTGATTGATGAGTGTCGCTGAATGTATCAAGTCGACCACAATCGAATCCATAAGCCATGGTCCCATTAAAGCACGGCTAGTAAATGTCCATATTGTGCCAGGCAGCTGGTTGATAGGCATATTGAAGAAGTGATATATTGCCGGGTCCAGGATCATTTTGGGTAAACATAAGCATATCCGTACAATCTCCATATGCGTCGGTATAGATTTTCAAGCATGGCACTCTCCGACATATGGTATACCTACATGTCCAGTGTAATACTGCCTGCCAACGGGACGCCTACCGAGTAACCATCAGTCACGTGATCGCCAGCCACCCAGCAAAACACAGTCACGCTTGATATCTCTTTCCCCCCGCCCCACCACATCACTAGACGCCAGTGCCGCCGCACCGCGCATACATACGACGCCGAGGCGGAGAGCCCATCAGACCAGTCAGCGCCAGGGGCTGCCAGCATTTATGCGGGCTAATACGAAATCCAGACTTGCACGACAAACCCACTACCTTCTTACAGAGCTCTGACGTCACCCCGTATAAGCCAAACTCGTTGCATGGTCTTGCCCTACACATCAAGCCCTGAGCCCTGAGCAATGCCGGTTTGGTTTGGTTGACGCAGTCCGCGAATCCACAACGATTGATCAGACACCAACCAACCGACGATCACTTCCTATTGCAAACATGCGTCCATTCCTCAACAGCGAACGAATTCTTGTTTTCCTACGCCGTTCCACGCACGCCCTGGATGACGCGACGCCCCGACCGCGCAGATCCAGACCGCGCGGCTAGCAAGTCGTGGCGATGACATCGTTTTCAATTCGGTTTGGTTGCCGCGCTTCCAAGTTTTACTATATAATGAATAATGAACCCACAACCTCCAGTGAATTATTTCCTGCGTGTATACGCACCACTGAACTTCCTACAGCCTACAAACCTATACGGGTTTGTCGACTCATAACCCCCAGCCCGAGCATCGCAACAGTCTTCCAAAGCATCATAGGCATACGCGCTTCATCATGAGGTTTACGACCTTGTTCCCGTTGCTGTGTGTGATCGTTTCTTTCACCTTGGCCCTGTTGTGTGTCTTTGCCGGTTCGAAAGCAGGATACATGGAAGATGTTCACATCCTCACTGTGCGTAGGCACCTCAAGTCTCTTTCACGTAGTGTTCTGCCTGTCCCACTAACCCTGCCCACCAGCTAAACACATCTCGTATCGGACACTTCTCAAAGAATATCTCGGTAGAAAGCGATGATGGGTCTAGTGGCAGCTCCATCCTTGACGGCATCAAAAAAAATGTCACCTCGGGCATCAATAGTATTATAGACGGAGCGGAGGACATCGCTGGGGACATTGCAAACGATATTGCAAAGGATCTAGGTATCCATGACTTCTACACTGCGCACGTGATGAGTTTCTGCGAAGGCTTCTACAAAGGCAATGCCACGGAGGGTGCCTCAATGAATGTGACACACTGCTCGAAACCGAAAGGAATGTACTCGTTCGATCCCACGGTCATCCTTCAGAAGGAACTGATAAAGGGAGTTTCGCTGAGCGATATCAAATGGCCCGAGAAGATTCAAGTTGGCCTCAAGGCCCTGTCGATGGCAGCTAGGATAATGTTCGTCTTCTACATGATTGGCATCGCAACTTTAGGCTTGATGATCTTCACCGGTCTTGCCGGGCTGAGCGGAAGTCGTTCCTGGTCCGCAATCAACTTTGTTCTTGGTGAAGTAAGTAACCCCCTAACGACTATCCTTTCCTAAATAACACCACTCACTAAACCTCGCAGCTCGCCTGCGTAAGCCTCGTCATCGCCTCAGCCATCGCAACAGCCATCGCCGTCAAGTCGTCCAACACTATCAATAAATACGGCGCAGACATCGGCATCGCAGCCTACAAAGGCGGCAAATTTATAGCCATGACCTGGGCTGCAACAGCACTAGTATCCGTAGCCCCATGGACGTGGGTGATATCCTACTTAGTTCGGAAGCGGAAGGATGGGTATTCGAAACACTTGGCCGCTGGGTACTAATGGTTTTGGGCGTGGCATTGGAGACTGGATAACCAATTCCTTTTTTATTCATATTACTCTTTAATCCCCCCATCCTTTTACAACAAATATGGTGTCTGCATTGGGGATTTGGACCAGGGCACCTCCTGCTTTCACGACAGAAACTGGCCCTCTTCCCCCCATTCACCCAGAGAAATAAAACCCCGATTTCCTTAATCTTAGCCATTTTTCTCTAGGGAACGCAAAAATCTTTAGGACAGCACCTGTCTATGTATATATGCCTAGATACCCCAATGCCCTGGCGGCATCTCGAAGCGCTCGTGACCCCGTACATCCCTAATACCATAAAATAGGGGCATGAACTAGTTTTTACCAGTTCCCAGAGGGAAGAATAGTCGCCATTTCAAAAAGATTTTTTTTTTAAAAAAAAAGCCCTTTTTAAAATTCAATCGTTAGTAACTCACACTCCACAACAAGCCCAAATAGCTATTCCCCCCAAAAAAAAGACAAAAAATAGAGATAGGAAACAAACTTCACAAAACCAACCACACCCGGGGACAGACCCTATAGCCTGCATGGGAAGATACACACACAAAGTACACAATATTTCCGAAAACCGCATGCCAAATAAATTCCCCCTCCCCCTCCCCCCCCTTAAAGAAATGAAAAGAGAAGAAAAAAAAATATTTAAGAAAAGTAGGTGGGTAAGTGGATTTAGTCTACTGCTACTATTGCTGCTGCTGTTGTAGCTGTGTGTACGTATGTATGTAAAAAGGGGAGGGGAAAATATAGATATATATATGTACCCTACAAAATATAACCTAAAAGAGAGAGGGGAAAAAAAAGGAAACTAGATGAATGCGGGCTTTTTCTTTTTTTTTTTTGGCTCATTATAACAGCAGAGGAGGGGGGGATGTGTGTGTGTGATTTTGTGTGATTTTATGTGAGTGAAGTGTAGTGGTAGTAAGTAATAATAGTAATAAGGATGTAATATATACATGTGTTTTTGTCGTGTGTCGAGCCTGTGCGTGAGTGTGTGTATATATATACATATACATATGTATAGCACAAGTTAAAACGAAAAAGTCAAAAAGTCCTGCAAGGAATTCCGGGAAAAGGAAAGAAATGAAAAAAAAAAAGTGGGGGCTAGCCTAGGTTCGGAATTTTTTTGTTTCGGTTTTGGGATTGGAGTACAAGATTAGTGAAAGAGGGAGGGCACACACACAGTGGGTTTTGGAAATAATAAAAGACAAAAAGAAAAAAAACAAATTTGCACAATTGTAGTGAAGAGATATCGAAACCCGAATAGATTCAAATTCAAATTCAAAAAACCCTAAACACCTCATAAAAAGACGGGATCATCAGCCATCGAAGTAAATCTCGATATGCACATGTGTCCGGGTTCCCCACACCATCCAGCAGCCTGCCGGGTTGAATCCGAATTATTCAAAACACTTGGGTACTACAAACTATTGGGTATGCACAGGCTCGCCGGTTTGATCTACCTTGTGATTCGCCACTGGTGGTTCAGTCGGGCTTCCTTGCTGCGATGACTTCTTCTCCCCCTCCTGTTGCTCCTCGAGATCCAATCGCTGTCTCCATTTCGCAAGGCTAGTTGATAATTCTCCGCTATCACCGCTAGTTGGCGTTTTTTCGAAGTCAAATATGCTACTCAAACGGTAGTTATTGCTTTTGGTGGTCTCCCATTGGGTTCGTAAGGCATCAAGCTCCGAAGCTAGGCTGTCTAGAGCGACCGAATTGCGGTTGTCTGGGGTAAAAAGTGACTCCTGAGATATACTATCCCGGCCATTTCTGCCAACTGTGACATCATGTCCGCCGATACCATTTATATCAACCTGCCGAGACTGGCGTCTGTAGTTGTCTACCGACGTCTCAAACTGGTCGAGCAGTAATGAAACCTTCTTTTCTGCATCTAGAGCTCGGGTTTCAAGCAAAGCATTCTCGGTCTTGAGCTGTTCTAAATCAGCCGTTGTCCGTTTGGAATAATCCGCATACTCTCGTTGGGTCTGTTTGTCGTGTTCCCTATACTGAATTGACTCCTGATGGGCGGCCTTGAGCTGGACTTGTAAATCCTCTATCCGTTTTTCCAATTTTGAAACCGAGTCTTTGACTCTCTCCTGTAGTGACTCAATCTCTTTCTTGAGTGACTCGCGCTCTTTTTCCCATTCTGCCGAAGTCGCCATCTCTTGAGATTTCGCAGCGTGGGCTTCTTGAGCCTGTTCCAACCCAGCCTGGAGCCTGGCGTTTTGTGTCTTGTACTTTGAGAGCTCGTCCTTCATCTTTTTCAACATCTTCTCAGTCCCTTTGACGTAATGGACTGCCGATTGATAATCGTGCTCAAGTTGCTCCAACTTCTCGCGGTATAGCTTTTCAGCCTCCTGTTCCCGCATCTCGAATGAGGTCTTAGTTTCGTGGTGGGCCTTCAAGCTTGCCTCCAGCTGCTGCTCTAAGTCACGCAGGCGTGACTGCTCTGGAGTTCCGAAACCAGACCCGGGGCTTGGGATGCTCCGGGATCTCCTAGCGTCCGAAGCGGAAATGCCACGCTCACCAAGGAGATCTTTAAGGGCGCCATGTTGAACAGCAATTGCGTTGGCATCCAACTGTTGGTTAGCGAGCTTCTCTCTAATCTCAGCGTTCTGGGCCTGGAGAGTCTGTGTTTCCTTCACGGCGTTCTGCATCTGTTTCCGTATCGTCAATGCCTCTCTGCTTGCCTGTTCTTGATATGCTTCCAACCCAGCAATCCTTTCCTCTGCTCGTCTAAGTTTCTCCGAAGCCGCGTCTGTCGCGGTTTGGCTCTTCCTGACGAGGGCCTTTGCAGCATCTACTTGACCTTGAAGGATTATGACTCGCCCATCAGCGGCGCTTCCCACCACGCTGCCGAGATCTCTATTTGTAACTTTTCCGAGTCCCGAGAGTACGGCCTCTCGGTGTTTTGCTGCTTCCGAAGCATGCCTCTCTGAGAGTTCCTCCGCATCTCTTAGCCTCCTCGTCGCTGAATCTAGTTCTGTAGTCCTTTCTTCGTGCTCTGCTCTAAGCTGCAGGAGTCTCCTTTCTATCCCTTCCCGTAGCTCCCTTTCCCCCTCTAACTTTCTCTCCAACAGTCTAACCTTTTCTTCTGATGCGGCGATCGCATCCTTGAGAGAAGAGAAAATGCTCGTATGTTCCCTTGAGGAGCCAAGGGCCTCTTCCAGCCTTGCGCTCAACTCTTCCTTATCTAGCTTAAGAACTTTAGAGTTCGCAACAGCCTCCGCACATGCAGCGGATTCTTCCCTCGCCAGCTTCTCCGCATGGAAAAGTTCTGCTTTCAAACTCTCTAATTCGGACGCGCTCTGGTGCCTATAGACGTCAAGCTCTGCCACTCGCTTTTGGGCTGCGGTAGCGGCTTCATCAGCGAGTTGCCTGGCCTGCCTCTCTGACTCTATTTCGGCAGTCAAAGACTCTAGTTTTATCTTGAGTTCGGATTGTGTTCCTAGTGATGAGGCTAACTTTCGATTCATTTCCGTTGAGCGGTCAGCATCGATGCTTGCTAGGTCCCTAGAAGAACCTTCAGGTTGTGGAGTACTTGAGTTGCTGCCACCATGCGCGGCAAGCTTGGCCTTTGCGTATACCGCTTCGCTAATGGCAGCATCTCGTTGCCTCTCTATTTCTGCAATCTTCTTCGCTGTGTGGCTAGATTGAGAATCGATAGATTCTTGCACTCTCGCCAGTTCAGCCCTCATCGTTAAGAGTGCCTCAATGAGTGGTCGCTCATCCTCACCAAACGAATCAGGAGCTCGAGTGTCAAGTACTGGGTTGTTTGATAAATTCGGTACATAACCGGCCCGTCGGGCTAGAACTAACTCGGAAGCATACCACGCGTTCATACGCTTCACCGCCTCTAGTTCTTTTGTCGACGCGTCATCTAGCACATTAGATTCAAGTGGGAGTTGGTTGTCCGAAGAGTTCTTCTTGTGATTGCCCCGCTGTCCCGAGTTGCTACCAGCTCTCTGTTGTCCAGCTGTCGCCACCCGTTCGCTCGCAGGTGCGGCCATGATTGACTCGTTGAAGCTGTCACCAGATGACTGTTGTCGTGCTTGTCGAGATCTCGATCTCCCTGGGCCTGGGTTACCGTTTGTTGTACTCTCTCCAGTGGTTTTTTGGTTAGGCGTGCCTTTTGGCTGCTGTTGCTGCTGAACTGGATTTCTTACACCGTTTGAGAGTGATCCCTCCCGTGATGAAGGGCTATCCCGAGCAGCTGATGGTGAGTTTTCTTTATCCTTCTCGCCAGTAAGTGTTGCTGCCCTTGTATCTACGCTGGGGCCGTATCCCTTCGTGGGGGTTTTACTTCTTTGCTGGGGAGGAACGCCGTTGGCCCTTGGTGGCGGCGCAGACTGCTGTGGAGGAGGGCCAGAAGGTGCCTGTGCCATAGACGCTCGAGGGAGTCTCGATCCAGGGCCGGAACCATTAATAGGAGTGGGGTCCTTCATGAATGGATTCGTCCCCGCCACGCTTTCCCGAGGCCCTGGGTTAATTCTCTTCTGTATATCAGGGGTGCCGGTAAGCCCTTCTCTTCCAGGACCAGGCCTAGGCTGGGGATAGCCACCCTTCTCCCCGCCACTGGGTCGACGGGTTCCGCCAGCCCTCTCTCCTGAAGGGGTGTTTTGGACTTGCTGGTCGTTAGGATAGCGAATCTTATTGGTATCCAGTACGTAAACGAGACCCAGGTCGGAGGGCTCGCGGGGTTGGGTACTGGGCTCGCCACCTAGGACAATGATCTGTTTGTTGAATGTGGTCATGCTATGGCCTGACCTTGGAGATGGAGATGGCCCCATATTCTGGAATGTATACCATCGGCGAGAGGAGATGCGGAACGAAGCAAGATCGCCGAGGTCGCTACCATCCTCCGACCTACCTCCAAAAATATACATAACATCGTTTACGAGAGCCGCTGCGTGGCCCTCCCGAGCGGTAGGAATGTAGCCTATGCAGTCAAGTTGTGTCCATAGGTTGCTTCGGGGGTCGTATGACCAGACATCGTTAAACCATTGCAAGCCATTAGTACCGCCAAACCTGGTCTTGTTAGCAAAATCCTACTTATGATATTTCCGAGATATTCAGCCTTACAAAAAAAGCTTGTCGTTCCAGCTAATAACGGTGTGATTAGTCCGTGCAGGAGGTATGTCCCCAGCAGGTAGTCGTTCATCGGTGCTATTCGGTACCAAGAATTCCCATTTATTATTAGAAACTTGCAGGCCATTCAGATCGAACGCAACCAGATCGTTGAAGAAAGAGCCCTCCACTTGTCCTCCAAAGATGTATATTTTGGATCCTAGAATATTAAGTGTATGCCCGTACCGACCCTTAGGTCGTGGCCCTGCTGGCGCGGCTCTAGACCATTGCCGCGTGGCTAAAGGGAATTAGCACAATCCTATGGATAAAGAGGTGAGTGAAGACGCACAAGTATTTAGCAAATACAGATTATTGTCTAGAACGTCTCGGTCGTCCATCGTAGTGTCACCACCGTAGACTATGAAGGCATTGCCTACCAGCAGACTTGAATGTCCAACTCTTGGCCCGGGCCCCTCAGGTGTCGTATTGAGCGGGTAACAGGCTAAAGTGCCTCCGCCAGCCTCGACTATCCACAGGTCCCCTCTTACTGTCTGGCTTTTTATTAGACCCCCCATGAGATAGATATCGCCTTCTTTGGAGGAGAGAGAATTAGCGGCATGACCATAGCGAGGAAATGGAGAAGGATGCGAAGGGTTGATCTGGAGGCGACGCTGAGACCAAGGGTATAAGGATGCATTTGGATTTGTTGCCAACGGAGGTCCGGGCAGCCCATTTGTAGTGGGTCCCTATCGCACATTGTAAGCTATCGGCAGTGGCTCGCAGGGACGCGGTATGGCCAGCAAGGCAATTGCAGTTCTCTGTATGTGATGCAATGTACGGGTGCACGCAACGGGCAACTCACTTGTTGCTCACGATTTACCCTCTCTAACATGCCCTTCTGCTCCGGGCTGGGTGTATCTGCTCCTCCCAAGGACTTCAGCGAATTGTTAACACTACTGCTTGGTGTTGGTGTCTGATTTGCTCCCCCTCGCTCCCTTTCCTTCTGCAGTACACCCGCACTTGCGCCATTCGTGCTGGGTATCGACGAATTTGACCCAGATAATCCCGGTGGCTGTCCAGGCTGTATCGCACTACTCGGATGGTGCCGCTTCGACTTGAAAAGAAAGGCCATCACCTATAGCTGCCGCGCAAAGACAGGTCGCGTGATGCCAACGTTAAGGTGGAAAGGAAGTTGGTGTATCTGGAATGGTAGTGAAATGGTGAACGAAGTTTTTGAGGTTAAGATTGCGGGATCGTCGCAATTCGTCAAAAGGGTGTGAACCTGGGAGGGTTGGCAGCCCAGGGTGAATGAGAGTGAGATGGCTGCAACGCAGCACAGAACCCCAAGAATCCAACACCCACAACCACCGCAAGAATGCAGAGGCAACGAGGATGGCGATGGGATGAACAAAAGTTCCTGGCAGTGGTGATCGTGGTAACGGGGAATCAATTGTGGGTGGGCACTTGAAGATGGAACCCCCGTCTTTCGTCTGTCGTTCCTGCGTGCCCAAGCTACGACAGGGGGGTTTTCCCGCGCATCAACAGAGACTCCAGGACTCCGAATTATCTCTCCCAGCTCGAAGAGACGCCAAAACGCTCTGCTCACCGTCGCATGCGAGGCCTGATGGAGAGTTGCAGCAGAGTTGGCCCGTTGCTAAAACGGGAGAGTACTTGTTCGGATGGCCTTTGTCAGGGTCTCTGCCCCAATACCGAATAAGAATGTTTCAAGTTTCCTCCTACATGTACGAAGTACTTTCCTTTGCCAGTTGCTGATAAAAAAGGGGGGTTGGATGCGCCGCACTGCGGAGAAAAAAAGATTTGCTTTTTGGCTCTGACACAATGCGATGCTCAATCGATGTGGTCTGAAGACCGGAACCTTATCCCATGGGCTCATCGAGTATCGAGTCTAGCAATCCGCCAGGCCGCCTTTGGTCGCGCGGGCCGAACCTGCTGGTCCAGTTTGTCTGCGGTCTACGAACGAACTATGGGCGCCCGTGGGCCTGATGCGATTGATTACCTGTCCCAACGGGGTTTCAAGAGGGGCAGAGACGAGGCACAGGTACAACACTCCGCCAGAGACGGCCACCATGCTCCCACCAACATATATAGTAGCACTCTACGCGTCTTGCCCGAGACGGGCGGAATTGAATGCTCTCCCTGCCTCGAGATGCTCATCCAGTGCTGTCGGAATCGACCCAGGCTGCCCACGGCCAAAACAGCATAATAACCGAGGTCTTTGCCCCAGCTGGAGGACCACAATTCCAATTGGGTGCACCCCTGATGTGAATTTGACGCCGACGGATAGAGGCCCGCGATAGGTTGGAAAGTCGATGTTTTAGGTGCCTATAAACCGCCACTCTCACGGTCACACCCACACTCCAAATCTTCCAATCCCCCATTTTTGCGTACACGACCCACACAAAGTCGCCGGCCCCCAAGTTCTGAAGCGCTCTTTTGACCGTGGTTGCCGGACTTCCAGCAGGTGGGAGTGACCCCAACGCCCGCATTGAGAGTTGCTCAGTGCCCCCGGCTGTGTAGTAGAAGACGGCGGCTATGAGTAACAAAAGCGGTGAGGCGGCGTCCATGCGGGACCTAAGATACAGTAAATACCTATCAGTTGGGGGACTTGCCCATTGCAACCACACTGGCAGCATAAAGAATATCCCCTGGGGCTTTCCAGTCACGAGGGTCACCCACACCAAGCAATCAGCCACTGGTGGAATTTACAGCCACTTGTCTTTTAGAAATGGATGAGGCGTTAATGATTAACATTTAATTTTTTTACAGTGGAATAGTGGGCCTCTAATCCCTCTTGCACGGCAAAACACCCAGCATAGTAAAACACGTTCGAGCAGGTTGGGTTTGATGGGACGGCCTGGAAGAGGTTTCGTTTCTAAGCCTCGTGGCAATAGACCTTGCGCAAGTCAACGAACACCGGCTCACTAGATACTTTGTACATAAGCTAAGAAGTGGGAAAGGGAGCTAGGACTCTATCTATTTGGATTGAGATATTGCTCTTGCACTATATCCGCAGCATAGTACACGTGGTTCCTAGTTCCCAAGACAACGGCATCTGGCTAATGCTACCAGAGGTGGATTATGGATAGTGTGCCTAAATCCCCGCTTCATTGCTGAGTCTCAATGCGACGGTTGAGCCGGTTAGCTTGTAGAAAGAGTAATTGCTTTCCAGTTCCGTCGGGTACTCTATGCATTCCTGCACAACGAAATGCTAGTCGCGCGGCTGTAATGCAAAGAGACTGTTATTATTAGCCTTTCCCACGGCTGCGTATTTCCATATTTAATCATACGCAGTTCGACCTTCAGCCTGGGCCGTGTGAATGGTTCAGCCAAGCGTTTGTGGCTGGTTCCAGCTCCCAGATGCCCCGCGAGAGCGGTGAATGGTCGCGGCTCGGCCATGCCGCATGGCTTGGGGATTTTGCCAGTATGCAGAGAGCATCCTCGGATACCTTTACGCCCTTGTCCAGAACAAATTGGGTTGGAAGAACACGAGCCTTCAAATGGCGGCCAGACAGCTCATCTTGCGGGTACATGCATATACTCCGTCAAGACTGTTGCATTCCTGAGAGATTTCTGATCAAACCACACCTCGGATCGAATCAACTCGAATGCCGTAACCATTGTTGAATGTCGGGTTGTCGTGCTTGCTGCCAGTTGGCTCAGGAATAGAGTGCATGCAACTCCAGAACCGGCCCGCGGGCCTCAATCTCAACTGCTGTCCGGCCAGTGACCGGTGCCTGATAAACGAGCGACTAAAACCGTCGGGCGTGTCAAGGCTGGAGACTGTTGTTGACTTGGGCTGATTACATAGTATAAGGGCGTGGCAGGCAGAGAGAGACATATAGATCAGCCTTGGTTTTTTGCCCACCGAACGACGAACAAGACAGCGCGCAGTGGCGAAGTCGTAGCCGATGCTGCGTAGTCAGGCGTGCATGAAGGCCAGAGGGTTTCAAGCGGAGCAGTGTGCTGGGAGTGTTTAGGCGCGGCATTGACAGCGTAGACTGGCTAGCACACTGAGAGTCTGGGAGAAGATTAAAGGGAAGCCCGAGGAGGAATCGCGTGTGGCCGTCGCGCGAATGGGTGAAAGGGATCTCGAAGTCTCGAAATGCGCAAGAGGGAGACATTCACCGCCGCTGACTGGACATTAACTATGTAAGGGATGGCTGCGACGCCAGTCCGTAGCGGAGGCTTTGTCCATTAACAAACGCGCCCTTTCAGTTGCCTCCGTCGCTGGCTTGCCTAAGTCCGACCGGCCCCTCAGAACCAACTCTCTCCTGCCCCAACCGACTTCACCACACCCATCCTCACAACCCACTCACCTCGCACTTCATCCATACCTGGTGATTCTTCCCCTTGTAGCTCCTGCTTGAGGGAGGATCAAGGCCCCATCGACACTCCAAGCCTTCTCCTCTTTCGTGCCACGCATTTCCAAGTCCTGCAGCTTCGACGCGTTCTTCGCTTCTCGGTCGGGCTCCCAGCCTGAGGCTTTGTTTTCCAAGCACCATTCACTCAACGTGAGCTTTCTCCAGCGGTAAGTCTTGTTCGCCCTGCAACTCTGGGGTATCTCTCTGTACAATTAAAGGCCGTGGCTCCTGCTGTCTCTGGGGTAATGAGCTCAGGCCCATTTGCTGACGATTTATCATTGCTGTTCAAGTGGGAATTTGAGACGACTGACACGTACCTCGTCAAACCAGGCTGAACGTCACTATACACCGTCCGTAAACACCTCACCTCTCTCACTCCCAACCCGCAACACCGAGACCTTAATCTTCCTCAAGGCCATCAACGCCCGCAACCGTCCTGTGGCCGCTTGTTTCTAGCCGTAGCAACTTTAAATAGCCCAGTTTCCACATCAGCCTTATTCGAGGTATCTCCCGTCGACTACCGGAGTCGTATTCGTTCAAAATGACAACGATGGTGAATCAACCCGCTTCCAAGAACTCAAACCCACTGGTTTATACTCCCTTCTCTTTCACCACTCTTGTTGCTCTCCATGAGACCTAAACACCTGCCTCTTACCAAGGGCCAAGATGTGCTGAGGCTCATGCAATATTGAGAGCCTCATCGCTCACGCTGTGTAACGATTTAACACAGCTGCCCTCTTCCCAAGTCCCTGCCCCTTGGCTTCTATGAAGCGTCTACGGCTGTCTTCATGGAGTTTGATTATCCGGTTTGACATGAATGCTAATTCTTACCAGGATTTGAGGGTCGGAAATAAGTATCGTATCGGACGCAAAATCGGCAGTGGCAGCTTTGGCGATATCTATCTCGGTACGTTAGACATACCCTGCATGATCCCTTTCACCTCTATGTTGTACCCGCTCACTGAGACCTGAACTGCAGGTACAAACATCATCTCCGGAGAAGAGATTGCCATCAAGCTTGAGAGCGTCAAAGCCAAGCACCCTCAACTTGAGTATGAGGCTAGGGTCTACAAATCACTCGCCGGAGGCGTCGGCATTCCCTTTGTCCGTTGGTTTGGAACTGAGTGTGATTACAACGCTATGGTCCTTGATCTCCTTGGGCCCAGCTTGGAAGACCTTTTCAACTTTTGCAACCGCAAATTCTCTCTCAAGACAGTCCTCCTCCTTGCCGACCAACTCATCTCGCGTATTGAATACATCCACGCCAAATCCTTTATACATCGCGACATCAAACCAGACAACTTCTTGATGGGGATCGGCAAGCGTGGCAATCAGGTCAATGTAATCGATTTTGGCCTGGCTAAGAAGTACCGCGACCCAAAGACCCACTTCCATATTCCTTATAGAGAAAATAAGAACTTGACCGGAACTGCTCGTTATGCCAGCATCAACACCCACCTAGGCGTCGGTAAGTAGGCATTCAATTTGGCAATACGTTCATCCATTCGCTGACACTCTCTAGAGCAATCCCGCCGTGACGATATGGAGTCTCTCGGCTATGTCATGCTCTACTTCTGTCGCGGCTCCCTTCCGTGGCAAGGCCTCAAGGCCGCTACCAAAAAGCAGAAGTACGACCGCATCATGGAGAAGAAGATGACGACTCCGACTGAAGTTCTTTGCCGCGGCTTCCCCAATGAGTTTGCCATCTACCTCAACTACACTCGCTCGCTCCGCTTTGACGACAAGCCAGACTACTCTTATCTCAGAAAGATTTTCCGCGACCTTTTCGTCCGCGAGGGTTTCCAGTACGATTACGTATTCGACTGGACTGTCTACAAATATCAGAAAAATGCTCAGGCTATCGCTCAGGCAGCCGGAAACCAACCTGCTGCCGGGGATGATGAAAAGCCCCGCACCCGCACTAACGCTGCCACTGCGGGACACCCAACTCCCCAGAATGCCTCAACCGCTAGTAAGCCTGCTATCTCCACGCAGCGCCGCAAGGTAGCCGAGCGTGGAGGTGGGGCTGCTGTCGACCCGGGCGACAAACCGAGTGATAGGATGTGAGTATCTTGCAATGCTTCGGTTCCTTGTAAGGAATCTTTCCTCTGCGTTTGGTGTTTGATGACGCTGGGCGTGGGGGAAAACACGTCGATTTGTTTACTTATTCTTCAATTTTGAGATACAGGCAGCTTCGTTCCTACCGTACCCAGAAGGAGGAGTGGTACTGATGCAATTGGTGGATGTGGCATCCGAAACTGGCGGCGAGATATCAAATGTGTGATACGATTTGCTAAGGAAGGAGGCTGCATACCGGAGGTTCCATTGAGATCGCTGTCCACATGACATTCAGTATCTCTTATTGATTCGGAGGAGGTTCTATGGGGGATTGAAAGCTTCTGTATCTTGTTTTCCTTGTCTACTGCTTTGCTTTACTTTGCCTGCTCATCGCTCCATTGTCTTCGCTTGGTTTGGTTTATGTGGCACTCCCGAAATAGGCACCTTACCTTGGGGCCTACTACCGGAGCAAGTTTGTCTTTCGACGCGAGAGAAGGTCTTTCAAGGCGCGGACGCTCGATCATCGGCTTTGGTTGTTATTCCTGCGAACATCTACACAACAGATCCCCGTCTGCCAGTCGCGTCCCGGATACGGTTTTCACACCTCTTGGATGGGGAACTGGCCCATTCTCATAGTCCCCTCGGCTTACCGACTCGCTATTGGGTTTTACTTGCATCGCTTCTCAACAAGACACGACTGGAAATTTGTCACCAAACCCTTCACTGAAGAGGCAGGGGCAAGATCTAAGCAAAAGCAACTGCGTGTGGACCTGGAACGGAGCCTATTAGTTGACACCAAGAATCACCTCAATCCTTTTGGCGGATTCTTTATGGTTACGCTTCTGAGCACGTTTTCATCAAGCCTGTACCTCAAGTGATACGAATTATCCAGTTTCTTTTCCCTCAGCACAGTTTCCTCAGTTTTGCTTTTTGTTTTTGCTTTGGCTTCGGCCTTTCCTTTAGTCGTTGCTTTTATTGTAACCTTTGCCAGCACCTGGGGATGTTACCGGGGAGGGGACGAAAAAACTCGCCACGCAACGGTGGCATCGGCGGGGATGCCGTCAATGATGGACGGCAGGTGTTGCGCTCGGCGGGGTGGCTTGGGGGGTAGCTAGTTAACGAGGCAACAAGAGGGTATTTGCAAGTGAGTTTCGGTAAAGGGGTGGGGGATATGAAACGGGGCGGCTTCCGGGGTGGTTTTCCTTATTTCCTAGCTTTATTTCCTTGGCCCAAACTAATTAACGGGGAGAGAGGTGAGGTGAAGAGAGATGCTTCTGTCGATGTGTTCCCTTTTCACGAATGATCATCCACACTTGTGGTCAACAGACAAAACACGGCATCGGAGCCGGGCAGCCCGTTAGTCGGAGGACTATTCGACGATAGGTAGATTTGCCTCCTGCTCTTTCTACCTTACCGGTCGATTACTTCATGTATCTATGGGGTTCGTCCGGCTCTAATGGCTTTCATAGTATGAAAGCGGGAGACGAATATTCATGGCTTTGATAAATATATAACGCTCCTCACCTAAAATATCTCCAACAGCGAGCAAACATACCCGCAGTACAAGCGGTTATGCAAGTGAAAGTTCCGTATAAAATGTATCACCACAGCAGGACTATTTGGGTAGGAAACACCTAGTCATCGGCCGGGACTGTCTAGCGCTGGGAAACCCCTCCCTTCCTACCGGCTCTTACAGGGTACACTGCCATGTCAGATGTCTGATGATATAATGAAGTACTTTGTGTGCCACAAAAGGGAAGTTCTCTTCCTCCTAACCATCGTCTCCCGCGAGCAACCTCGAGCAAGCACCAAGATGGCGATGAGATTGGTTTTTTTTTTTCTTTCTATTTTTTCCTCTTAGTATCACAGTTATCAGAGCATATCTGCCCTTCACGAGAGGCCTATATGCAATGGCTTGGGTATACGTTGATGGATAGGGTAGTGAAGGCTCTGCGGAATAGAAATCTCTCGACCTGTTAGTAGGAAGGCGTGGGTTTTTTTAGTACTTCGGAACATACATGCCCCACTTTCTCTAGTGGTAAGGGTTAGGGCTAGGTCTCTCCCGGTAAGTCTGTATGTCTCACTCACACCTTAATAGTAGCTGGGTGTGATGCTGGTGCTAAATGTATCCATCTATTCTTTCATATACGCATAGCCTGAGAGCTATGTACGGCCGAGCTCGGGGAGCAAATGGTTTCAAAGCGCAGAAAAGGATATCCAGAACGCCCTTGATTGAAGGTTTTTCTTTTTAGTCTCTCTTGTGCGAGAAAAGAGGGCCAGAGGGGTTCCATCTTCTATCCGTAGCTGTTTTGCGACCAATCTCGGTGGAGAGATCTAGTTCTCCTAAACAACACTTTCATCCACCGTCCCATTCCATCTCCGTTTCACTGATACATCAAAATCACTACCAGAACCCCAGGAAGCCACCCTTTTATCCCACAACTGCGAAATTTCCCGTCTATTTTCTTCGGAAGGAGCACCCTTCAGTCAGTCGAGCCTTTCCGCCAGTGGGTTGACACAAGACCGTAGAGCAGCCCGCACAGATGACGACGGTTTGTGCATGGGAGAAGACGGTAGTTATTGTGAAGCAGCCTGGGCATTTGACATCCATGAAGAAGGATCGAGGTGCAGGCACGAGGGTCTAACGCAACAAAGTTGTTAGTCCAAAAACATCCGCATTTCTTAGTGAAGGGAGAGGAAACAAGCAGCCGAACTGGGAGCTTACCTTAAGTTTGTGCTTGCGCGCTTCAGCAGCAGGAGACGGGTTAAGAAGATCAACTGCGAGAACCTGATGTTTGCGCCATGAGTTAGCATCAATAGTGCTAATTTCATCTGTGGAGGTTTCGATATTTGAAGTTTCCCATCATAGTGGGAACTCTATCTTTGGTGAAAGAGCAGGATCATAGACGTTCATGGATGCTCTCGATGTCCAAGGTTAAATAGATATGTAAAGAGGGACCTCTCACCATCTTGAAGTTCAGAGAGGAGCTTGATAGATCAAAATTTTTTTTTAACTCAGCTGACTCGAAGTCGACCGGATGCAAATGCGTTCGACAGGAAGGGAGCGGATTTGGGTTAGATTGTCGATGGCGAGCGGTGTCGTTATGATGGGGCGCGTGAGGCGAAATCGTCAAAAGAACGGAGCGGACTTAGGGCTAGACCTGGTAGGACAGTCCCGATATTATTAGGCTTAAAAATATGAAAGTGGGAGAAGGGGAAATAAATAAAATAGAATGAAAATGAAAGTAAGAAAAACTAAAGGTTAGAAATTTCTCTATAACTTCAACCACTTTATTTTTTACCCTTATAACCAAACGTTTGCTTTGCGCGGTCACGAGTTCGATCACAGCCACGTTGGCCGGTTTGTCACCTTATATTACATTTAGCGAGAACATTTTGTACATTATCCGTAGTGGTGTAACGGCTAGCATACTGAGCTTTCAAAGCTCGTAATCCCCTCAGAGATCCGGGTTCGATTCCCGGCTATGGAATTATTTTTTTATTTTTTTTATTCTTAATTTTCCTCCCTCTCTACACACGGAGTTCGGACCTTTTCCTCCCACCCACACACTCAAGCTCGGAAACTTCTTTTTGATGACCGCTCCGATGACGGGGCCATCTCACTCGCCATCCCCACGTGCATGATGATGATCCTCAACCCACCTATGCGCCCACTTTTCCCGTACCTGGTTGAGCGAGCACTACGTAAAACGCGGCTAACTGCTTTGCACAATCTCTCCGCAAATCTCTCTGCCCTACCTGCGAGCCCCGTGGGTTTTCCATGCATGATTTGATTATTGGCTCCGTCCTGTCGCTGCCGGCTACACTTCTTGGCATCATAAGACGAAATGCCACCCCATTCCAGAAGAGCCCGGTCAGATCCCGGCGACCCCAGGAGGATGGATGCAGGACCGAAATCGCGGCGCAGGCAAAACGGGGAGGGGCATGTCTAGAACCTGAGATGGGGTCTATGGCCCGCCAGCTCCAGGTACACACACACACACCCCCCAAGGTAACCAACCAGACGAGTAAGGCCCGACAACTCGGTCGCCCAGTGGCACTCCACAGCGACGGCAGATCAACGCAACCAAATTGGCCCAATTGAACCCTCCCCCCCCCCCAAAAAAGCCTCCTTGTTTCTCTGCCTCCTGCCTCCCTGCGGATCCCGTCGGCTGACAGCCACCATAGGGACGTTGCCCCATCGGATAAGATAGGCCCCAGCAGTCCCCTTTCTGATCCAGCAGCGCCAGCAGCACGCCATTCTCAGACATTAGACGCAGGTCTCAAGTTCGAGTCTCAAGGAACCATTACACACAGTATACGCTGCGTAATCGCGGCTGTGCCGTTGCAGCTGCTCCCTGCGCGACAAAGCCCTGCCCTACCCGACCCTCCCTGTGCCCTCGCCGAACTAAGCACCTGCTCCCCTCTATCGCCGTCCCCGAGCACGCCAGCCACTCAGCGGCGAGCGCGAGGGCGAGATCTACGACATCCACGACACGCTATTTCCGACGGAGTTTGCCTTGTGGGTTGCGGAAGGGTGGGAGAAGAGGAGAACGCTGGCGGGTTGCTGACTGAGTACAATATTGTATGGATAACTCTGTCTCTCTCTCTATCTCTCTCGCTTTCTCTGTGTGTACGGGTAGAAGACGCTTGAGCTTCCTTTCCCTTTCCCCCCCCCCCCACCTGCCATCCACCCATCATCCCATCCAGCCATCCACCGTCGTTTTCTATTGCGTCGCTGTTTCCGGCAGCCCACGCACCAAATAACCCCCATCGCTCCCCCATTTGCCATTTGCGCTCTCTCCAGTCGCATCTCGATGCCCAAACGTTCCCGGCCACTTTCCGCCCCCATATTCCATCCCGCGAGTCCCTCGACATAATAAGTACAAAGGTCAAGCAGCAGCCACTTCGGCATTCCGCCTGCCAACCCACCTCCGCCCACCTACCCCATCCTATAAAGTCGGTGCCATCAGGGAGATTCCTGACTCTTCATCCTTATGCCCTCCAGATAGTTCGTTCCCAAAGTCTGCATAATAAATACTCGCTTCCCCTCCCAGCGCCCTGTGGAACCCCGGCCTGTCAACGCTGCAACTCTCTACAACCGTTGTTCCTGCGTGATTGCCGCCATCGGCACGCCCGTTATTGTGTGGCGTCGGGCTTCCAAGAGCGCTGTGACTTGACACCGACCTGTACGCAGACTGCAATGGACTATTCCTCCTACTTTACCGCAGCTCCACAGCCATCCTACCACCACTACCTAGGACTGCCTCCGACTCCTGCCCACACCCATGCGGCCAACTCTGCGGACGAGTACAGCAATGGGTCACCTGCAGTAAGTAACCTCTATAATCCTTTTTTTTTTTTCGAAATCGCCAACGCGGGTCGATGGCGATTTTGGTCTCAGGCGAGCTCATAGAGTGATAAGCTAAATATCTCGGAATCCAGGAAACTTATGATCATCCCTTTCCCAACTTCGAGACGTTCGCCAGATTCGATACAATCGTAGCCGATTCTCCACAGCCGCAGCAAAAAGGCTCTGTCATAGCCGATGCTGGAGCAGTCATGGACGCGGAGAATGACCTTCAGCGAGGCAGAAGCAGCAGCGAGGAGAAGGAGTCCCTAACTCCCGCGCAGTCGAGGAGGAAGGCACAGAACCGAGCAGCGTAGGCCCTCCCCCTCATACACGCACACACATACTTGCCAGGTTACTGAAAATCTACAGTCAGAGAGCCTTTCGGGAGCGCAAAGAACGACACGTCAAAGACCTAGAACAGAAACTCACTACTCTCGAACAGTCATCATCAAGTCTCATGGCAGATAACGAACGGTTAAAGCGCGAACTACAAAAAGTAGCAACTGAAAACGAGATCCTGCGAGCTACTGGTATCCACGGGCGAGGCTCCGTAGATAGCAACGGCTCCATTGTCGGTCCCATGAGCTATTCTCCAACTGAATTCTATAGAAATCTTCTGCGCTCTCACGACAACAAAACGCCTAGCCACCGCATTACTGTCAGCGACGATACTGGCGAGCGACTACTAGGCGCAGGCGCGACATGGGATGCCATCCAAGATCACCAGCTCTTCAAGAAAGGGCTAGTAGACGTGGGGGATGTTTGCGATAGGCTAAAGAACCTTGCAAAATGCGATGGCCAGGGACCAGTATTCGAGGAGCGAGACATACGAGTAGCAATAGAGGCTAGTGCGGCGAGCGGGAGCGATGAGCTCATATAGATGGTTGGGAAATCTAGCGACTTTTGCGACTTTGTTTCTTCGAGGGGGGGGCAAGCTTTGGGATCGAGGTGTTACAAGGCGCATCAAACATGGCTGAAAGCCTTTTGTGGGGTTGGGGGGGGGGGGGGGGGGGTTTGGGGGTTTAGCCTTTGCGGCGGAAGGAGAGGAGGCTTATGGATTCTTCAAACTTTAGAACTTTTTTCAGTGAAATATTTTTCTTTTAAACAAC